>JAHZSR010000056.1:0-259533 GCA_025782845.1 Boletus coccyginus | reverse complement strand
TCTTGTACACCCTTTCCGCAAAAAACGTCATTGCTCTATATCATCTCCCATTGGAAAAAGCAGTTCAACACGTACAAACCTTCGCAAATCTGTACAAGTTTGCTCAAGAAAAGGCTCCTGCGTCCCCCGCAATAAACCCCTCCAACTTCCATATCATCGCGCTACATGTCGTCGATCCCGCCGAGTCTCGCGTCGGCGTGCAGCTCATAGCGGTCACCGTAAGCGGCGTGCGTCTCTATTTCTCCCCCGCCGCTCCCAGCTTTTCCTACGCCCAAACTACAAATCCTCCCGGTGCTCCACGTCCTCTCCAACTCATACACGTACGCCTCCCTCCGCCAAATCTCTTCCACCCAGACGAATTGGCTCGCCCCTCAGTTCGCGTATCGTCCACCTCTTACAGCGCTGCTCGTGTCGTCCCACCGCCTTCACCCTCTCGCCCGTTCATCGTTTCGGGCCTCGAAAACTCTTGCTATCAGGACGGTCTCACCATTTCCGCCCAGCCAGGCGATACCGATGGCACAGACTTTTTACTCTGTACGTCCCCCGATCTGACCCGCACAGGCACCCTTGGCCAGGTATCCACTTCCCCGCAACAGTACCTCCCAACCTCCCAGCCAACCGCATATGCACCCTCGTATACAACAGGTGGAAACCAGCGCCCGCCGTTGACAGAGTATGCCACCCTGTTGGCAATCCCGGGTCGAACTTGGGCAATGGCCAGCGTACCACGACCATCGTTGCCGCCTTCCACTGCACCGTCCCCCGCCGTCACCAACGAATTGGCCTTGCAGTTCTCGGAGCCACCTCGACAGTTCATGATTCTCACCAACGTTGGTCTCACCTTTCTCATAAAGCGGCGTGCGTTGGATTACCTAAGAGCCGTCATCGAGGAAGCACAATCTGAAGGCACTGTTCAGCCAATCATCGAGTTTAGAGACAGGCGGGTGCTCATCCGTTGACTTTGATGGGCCCATACTGACGGTCCTTGTAGCTTTGGGAGAGACCAGACGTGCGCCATGCTTCTCGGACTCGCCTGTGGAAACACGTTTATGGACACTGGCGATCATTCGATGCCCGGCACACTGTGTACAGTGAGCCCTGATGTTGCAAACATTGCAAAGCAGGCGTTCTATGATTTTGGTGAACGTCCGATCTGGACGGAGAGAGTAACATATGGCACAAGTATGGTTCCTTTCTCGCTTTCCTCCTAGGCGTATGAACAACTCCCACTTGTAGGCGAAAGTTCTGGAACTGCCATATTCAGCGGTCGTAGGGAAGGATTTGTCATGTACTTTGCGCGACTTGTCCGGCCGCTCTGGAAGGACAAGATAACCAAGCCTGGGTGAGTATTTGAATCCCTTTCTCCATGACGTACTTATTCTTGTTCGTTGCACAGTGCTTTCGGTCTTCAAGAATTGAACGTGGATGATAACTTGCTCGTTACCGTCCAAAAGAACCTGTATGCCCTCAAGGAGTTCCTGGACAAGTATCCTCACCTTTTCCACTCTACACCGGGTGATCCTGCTGCTTCACGTAACACGATGGGTCACGAACAAGAAGCATGGAGGGTTCGCCTAGATTCTTTGATTTCAGTCGCGACATTCTGACCCCTCTTCCAGGCCGAACAAAGTTCAGTGGCCCAACTTCAAGCTCTTCTCGCGAGAACGATAGAAGCTATATCTTTCGTGCTCTTACTGAATGACTATCGATTAGGCGAACTGATAGCCCAGTGAGCACCCTTTTTTTACTGTCATATACCCAATTTGACATGCTATCAGATGTGACGCCGAGACTCTGAAACTAGTGACTGCTATGACTTATGAGGAGCTAATCACCACTCAGAATGGAATAAATGCTTCGCGTGCATTGGTCAATGTTGTGATCGACCAGCAGATTGGTCAGCAGATCAGCGTACGTTTCCAGCCGTGCCCCTCGAGCTGTATTGACGATGCCGTGATCAGGTGGACACCATCAGCGAAGTTTTGCAGCAAAGATGCGGTTCTTTCTGCAGTACCGACGACGTTATGTTGTACAAAGCACGTAAAATTTCTCAAGGCTAGCGCTCCAACTCACCGGTCTGATGTAGGCCCGGGAAAACATCCGCAAGGCAGTCGAATCACGGAATCCTGCTGAGCGTCAGAACTGGTTAGGAGAGTCGTTGAGGTAATCGCACTTTCCGCTTAGCTATCACATCCCCGTTGACACGATTTGTTAGGTTATTCACGAAAGGGGCACGTATATTGGAATTCGAAAAGATTCGTGAGGTATGCGACGAATACCGAGAGTTGAGCTACGCAAAAGGTCCGTGAGCGCACATGTGTAGCTCCCTCCACGGCAACTCATGCACCATCAGGCGCCATTGAGCTCCCTCTGAGCTGCGCACAAGCGGTCGATCCTGACAACGTTGGACTCGAATATTGGCTGTCGGGTTGCCCATCCAACGACGATCACGCAATTTTTCTTAAAAAGCGTACCGACTGTTACCAGCTCGCCCTGCGTTCTCTCGACTCGTTCGAGGAAAAAACCTCACAGACTCAGACACCTGCCGAGGACTTTGATACGATCCGAAACCATGCATACACGCTCGCACTTTCAAGTGATGACGAAATGTTCCACTCGACCCTGTATGACTGGCTAATTGACAGAGGGCTGGCTGATGAACTATTAGCTGTATGCGCGTTTCACTCTTCTTGAACTATTGCATGCTGACGGCGTAAAGTTGCGGCCCCGATACCTCGAGGCCCATCTTCGGCGGGAGCCCGTTACACTTCCAAAGTATCAGCTGCTGTGGCAGTTTTACGTCAAAGATGGCCAGCCACTGCGTGCTGCCGAAGTACTTGCAATTTTGGCGGAGTCTACAGAGTACGTCACAAAGACTCCCTGAATCCTACTGATGCAAATTATCCTCAGCATGGACTTGGACTTGAGCACGCGAATCGAGTATTTCACCCTTGCCGTTGGAAACGCCAAATCTCATCCGGTCACCACGAATGGCAGGCATGAGACCGCCATCGCATTCCTCACGGACCTTGAGGAAAAGCTTGATGTGGCCCAGGTGCAGCTCGAGGTGTATAATGCCCTTCTCCCTCATGCGGGTAACCCTGGCGAGGAAGGTCTCAGGATCAGACAGCTAAACAAAATATTATTCACCATGTCCGAGGTGTGTTACCCGAATTGCTTCGTCTGCTCCAGTCTGACCACAACCCATTAAGCTTTACCAATCTTATGCAGAGCCGTTCGATCTGCCCATCATGAAACTCCTCATTCTTCATGTGTCAGAACACCGCGATGAGCACATTGTTCGACCCATCTGGGACAGGATATTCGAAGATGGTAGGAACATTGTTTCGTCAACCTTGCACGAGTTAACACTCTGTTTCAGCTTTGGAGAAGGACGCAGATACGCAGACGCACGCAGATCACATCATAGCGAGCGTTGTCCCGCTAGGAAAGCGTTTCTACCCCTCCGAAAGTGCATTCCCGCTGCGTAAGTCGACCGCTCTTACCTTCCAAAGGGGCTTGACAAACCTTTGTTTTCTAGGATACATCGCGACGCTGCTTATCTCTTTCTCGTTGCGGAATGGGGCACAGCTTCCAAAAGGTTGGGCCCCTCGAGTTCTGGTCCAATGCGGCGTGCCACACGCAGAGATATGGGATGTTTTGCACGACATGTACGAATCACATGTGGGTCTCCGCAACCGTTGTATATGTGGGTTACTGAGGAGATTGTACTCCAGGTCCCACCCTTCAACCATCAGGCCAGTGTTCAGGCGATATCTACAGATATTGCTATCCTGCTCAGTGATTGGCTAGAAGAGGCGAAACGACCCCAACTATCAACTGCACGCGCGGAGCTGCCTGCCGGACGGATAGACGTAGCTGTCGGACAATATCTTGCCGAGCTGGACTCGAGCAACACCGAGACAAGAGTCATATACGAAGCCATCAAACGCCAATTGCGGCGAAATTGGTGAATGGATGTAATTACGCTCACACTGTCTGTTGGCTATCTACGTATACTTGATTTCGAAGCGTAAGATGTATGGATGAGTCTCAGTTGACTTCGAGAATTGAATCCTCAGCCCACGTCAGAAACCGTTCCGCGCACTTCCGAGTATAGCCATACACCTTGTACAAGGCTCTGAAAGTAACATGAGCCATCTTGCCGGGGAAGTAGTCTCATTGCTGACCTTGCGACTCCTATGACAATGAACACGACGATCACTGCGGCAGCCAGGTCCCTGTCGGCTCCCCTTCTGGTCCTGTTCCCTCTCCACCGGGCGATCCACTGCAGTGGCCCCATGAAGGGCAGGGCCAGGATCATGTGGATGAGTGACACTACCCCTACCATGGGCAGGCCCAACAGGAACCTGCGGATGAAACGGTCGAGTAAACCAGGAGGTTCAGGGAGACGAGTCGGAATGGGCGCCTTGAGCGATTGGGGGACCTCGAGCTCAGAGGGGAAGATGTCTTGGTCACGGAGAATTCGGATAGCTGCCCGGACTAAATCTTGCGCGACGTCGATCGGGGAGACAAAAAAGTATGTCGTCCCGAACATGGACTGCTCTTCTATCGAGGCGAGGAAATAACTTGTGACATACGACGAGAACATGACCAAAAGGACAAAGAAAAAAGACGACAAGAAGCCGACGACAACTGGGGCGATGTGAGCGGACGGTTGATCAACGGATGAGAGCAGTGGTACTTGCCTGGGTTTGTCCCCAGACCGTACGCCTTGGTCCGGGCGAAGCGGTAATGAAAGTGGCATTGAGGGCAACGCCAAAATACGTCGTTGGAACGAGATGATAATCTCCATTTCTGCAGACATTTGACGTGAACATACTTGCGCGCATCGCGCGCGTAATTAGCAATGCAACCGCCTCGCAGCTTGACCGAGCGTGCTTACGCTGATGGTACCTGCACAGAGACACGGTTTGAACAGCCTTCCCAAGGACGGGTCTGCCTCATCGCTATCATAGCAAATTCGACATTGTTTCTCCTGTTGACCAGTGCCAGAAGTCCTCGGGGAAGATTGGGGTTTCTCTTGGCGTTCGTTGGACATGGCCAGTGACTGAGTGGCGTTGTGTGCGCAGCGAAATGACTCCAAGAAGTGTAAGCGCCACTGACCCTATCAGGCACTATCGGGTGCCCAAGTCAAGAACCGGAAAGTATTTCTTACCGCCCGTCGTTTTGCGTCCCTACGAATGCTGATCGAACTAATTTGTCATTCTAGCAGCGCAGGTCCAAAGGGAATCTGATTAGGAACAGTCCCCCCATTCATTGACTTGGGGGAAAATGCCACACCCAACTTCAACGTCGGGTTTTCTGCTCAGCAGAACTAATTCAACTTGCGGTCGTTGCATCCACTTGGCCCCCCCGTAACACGTGGGTGAATAGCTTTTGTTTGTGGGCTATGTTAGCATTGCACTAGCGCGATCTTGTCCGCTGTGCTCGTGCAGCAGCGTGGCCTCCAACGATCCAATTTACGTTTGGTGTCTTGATAACACCTGTTTTCTAGGTGACATTGCAACGCCCGTGCCCCTCGCACCTCATTTTGCGAAAACGAGTCGCCTTGGTTGCGAAGCCGGGCCGACCCTCTTTTTCTCTGCCGACTATCATGATCACCAGCCCGAGGTAAGCAAGACCGCGTTTATTCATTGCTTCGCTCGCCGTATCTTTCTGGCTTTGATCCGACTCAGGGATCGCCCCGTTCCTCCACAGCATTCTTGGTGCACTCTGTAAACGAAACCGTATTTTGATGCACACTTCACGTTCACGGGGGGGCGCCCAAGCCGAGTCTATTGGGCGGAAGATCGCGACCTGGGGTGGATGATTGGATTGCGCCATACCGCTGATCGATTTCTTCCATTGCAGTCGTGTAAACCACATGCGTAACCCGGCAAGATGTGGGGTACAGATTGGAGGTTTTGCCTTTGGTGTAGCACATAACCTATGTTTGTCATCGACTTTTTAAGTATACCTGGGATGTTAACCAGCGCTGACGTTCAAACCACAGCCTTGCTCGCTAGTTACGTCCAATATGACCAGACCCTCCGGATCAACGGTGAGCTAATATTCATCAGATGTCACAACTAAAATTGTGCATCCAGGGGGTGGTGTGGAGGTGCTGTCAGAGATCCAATGTATATGCGATATGTTGGCGTCTTTTTTTACTTTAAAATAGCCGCGACCTTACCGTGTTGGGCAGCTGGGGGGCCAGTACAAAGTTCTGGTAAGTTGTAACTTTAAGCAACCCTGTGGAACCCTTTCCGGTGGTCCCGGTAGTCACATAAGGAGTTCGGGGGGTATACACGGTTACCCGAGAGTTACATGCTTATTTCGCATGGCATACGAGACACGTTCTAGAGATAAACAGCGCGCCATGGGCAGATTCAAATTGCGCCTCAAGAGAACGACCAGTGCCACCGAGGACACCGTTAAAGACACGCTTGAGCCCTAATCCACAAAAATGTAGGTCAGAATGCCGCTTTTAGCGATCGCAAAATATACATGCTATTGCTGGCAATGCAACTGAGACAGGTTTTGATGTTACAACGAAGGCAGGGGAATTAGACGTTGCAGGTACTCCTCGGTTCCATGCAATCGCCAATACTAGTAGGCGCCGGCAAGTTCCGAACATTTGGTGCTTCCAAAAGTTGTCCTGAACTTCCTCCAGACTTTTTGTGTCAGTGAGATTTATTACGCTCAGAAGCATCGCCGTCGTCGTGATGGTTACAGTGATGGACTCGTTGACAATTTTCTTGGTGCCCTTGCTTCAGGCCTTCCAGCCCGACCGCGGCTACTATGTGCCGAGTATTGAGCATGAGTTCCTACCCCTGTTCACCGGAGGAAGGCAACTCCAGCGCATAAAATATGTCGAGATCTCCGTCGAGATCTCGAGGCAAGTCCCCTTTGGAGGATTAATATGGAAGATATTTAACCTCACAACTCGGTGGGTGAAAGTGGCAAGGGTTGGTCGGGACTCCGACAGGCTCTGAATCAGATCTCCAGATGATTCTGTAAGTTTACATCTCTCTTCTCCCGCCGGTTGGACACTTCTTATGGAGTTTCAGGGCCTTTGTCAACATCACTTTTGTGTATAGTGGTGGATTGGCGGCCATCATGTTGACATTCTTCCTTGCTTTAGCTTTTCAGCGTGTCCATTGTCAGGTCGGGTGGTCACTAGACCGATCGCGCACTTGTTACATGAGGGCCATACCTCCCAAATGGACGATGTTCTGTCTAGACCAACCAACGGTGCGTTCGACTCGAGATTTAGAAGAAGGATCGCTGAAGCTTATCGGCTTCTTCATCTATCTGGGAACGAACGGAGCCTTTGGAGCGTACTGCCTGTCAGCCGCCCGGAGCGTATATTTACCTGATACGCAGAGTAAGTCGCGGACCTCCATTGTTTTTTCGAGATGGAGGCTAAATACCCTATTCCTAGTAACGACCAAATCCTTGCGCTCTCCTGCAGTAACGTAGGGGTGGGTCCAGGCGGGACCACTGCGATGCTCGCGTATGTGTTTCTACCTTTCTCCCTCCTGTGCTGTCAGCTCACCGTTTTATTTCAAGTCGCGTGTCTATTGTTGACTTCAGGGGGGATGTCATACTAGACACCTTTGTCGCCCCGACTATGCAAGTTAGCGATTACCGGACCACTACAACCGGTATTGAAGCCTGCCATCTACTAGCCTGTGAGTCGGTATCTACCATCCTACCCCGCTAGCTTTACACAAGGAGTTTTGATGTGTGTTCTCCGCTGACGTAGCCGATACACCTTCATTTGATCGGGTACAACGACACGTTGCCGATTTCATCAAGGGTAAAATAATTGTCGGACACAGCCTATGGCATGACCTTTCGGGTAGAGTGCACGCATCTTTCTTTATTCTAGCGACCAAGCTCATTACATGTTCGTTGGGAATAGTATTGGGTATCCCACATCCCGCCGTCGCCACGCGCGACGTCGCGTTGTATCAACCCTTCAGAAACGCTCTACGTTCCCCAAATCAAGTGGTTGGCTTGCAAACTCTCATGTGGCATCTCATGTGTCGTCGCTGTCAAGATGGTCACATACATCCCGTACGTCTACTCGTAATCCGTCCAGCCGGAACTGTTGTATTGCGTTCGCCGTGGTCGCAGAATTACTCAACGGTCCCGCCTTTTGTTAGGTTGAGAATGCACGAGCAGCGCTTGACTTGTACCGCACGGTCGCGGCGGAGTGGGAGTCAGCGATTTCATTGGGCAACTGGCCGTCCTGTCTTCCTCCGAGCACCTTCTCGAGGTGCTATCTGTGATTTCACTCCTCGGACGTTCTTTTGGTCTTCTTGTCCCTGCACCTCTTCTGTCACCCATGTTTTTGTTGCATGATATCCCTATAGCATTGAAGCATCTTGCGTTATAATGTACTCGTAGTTCCCTGCCCTATAGGTACCGGTAATGCGAACACCAATCGAGTGTATGTCTTTCTAAATGCACCGTCCAGGAAATGATATGTAGGATCGCTGAACAATCACCGAACAAATTAGCTACAGAAAGCGGGTAAAACCGCAGCCCGCTATGCAGTCGTACGACCTCTCGACTTTAGCATTAACCGTCGTCGGTACTTGTCCTCTATTAAATGCCATCTTCGATTTTCGGCCCCTCGTCGACTAAATAGTGTCCGCCAAGGTCTTCGTCTTGAGGTGTAGACAGTGCGAGGCAAGGTATCGTCGAAAGCTCTAGAGCGCCGCTCCAACTTTATTATGGCCTCGACAATGTCAAGGCGACCTTCTTTGAGCGCAAGACTTGCGACACGTCGTCGGACTAACCTGGAGTGAACGCGTAGACCCCACCTCTTCTGAAAGAGACGCAAGCACTGCATAGCAAGAGTACCACTGCGGCGGCAGCCGCGCAAGGGTCCGAGAAGGAGAAACAAGGTCGTGGATGAAGGGATCAAATCCGGGCGAGCATGCAAGAATTTCCAAAGCACACGACGCTGGGTAAAATGCTGTTTCAGACACGATCTGCGGTGCCGAGTAACGATGGAAAGATGGAAGTTGACCAGGTCAAGAACTCTGCGCCGATCGCACCGTCTGAGTTGCGGTGGGAGGGATTCCAAGTACGAGAGGGCGGTAGAGAGTGCCAAGCCTCTCTGCCCTACGTGGCACATCATCTGCGTGACGATGAGAATGGTTCTGGGTAGGATCTGAACCTGGCCGGAAGAAGTAAGCAGAGGGGAAACTTGCATGAGCGCTCGGTATCGCAACCGTTCGACGGCAGAAGATTTCTGGTATGGGCGGGGCATAAGTCGCTTTCGAAGACGTGAATTTTGAGCGTCCTGCACATCAGCGCCCACACGGAATTCCTCCAGCCCAGCATCCAAGCGAACATTGTAGCCAGCTCCCGGAACAACAGAAGTAAGACCACAGTCAGCCGCAGAACCAGCCTGCAATTTAGGTTCCCTGTCAGTGATAACCCAATGTCGCAGCGCACCGCGCTTCTGCGAGCCAAAGAGTTCCAGCCACAAAGGAAGAGGAATGGGCTTGTTGGGCAAGTTCGTGGCGACGCTCTGCTTCTCCGTGATTTCCAAGACATATTTCCAAGCGTCATTCCATTTTCCAGTCCTAACGAACCACCTGACATGCAATTTCCATGTCTCCATGTTTGGCGGAATAGACTCTGCTCGCATGGCTCTAAATAGACGGCCGACTGAAGCGAAGGACGCGCCCCGCAGAGCAAGACTGATGAGGAGATTGAACGATTTGGTGGAGTGCAATACTCTGGGCCAATCGAAATAATAACCGATGGTGTCAGGGATGGAAAATGGCGGGTTGGATGTAATGAAGAGGAGATTGCGGTACAGAGACTGGGGCGAGGTGGGAAACGGCATTGCAGGGGTTGGCAGCGTCTCGGGAGAAATGGAGACTGGGGTCCCCGCATCTACGGGTGGGTCTCGCCGGTCAAAGTTGTGTGCTGGGAGCGTATTTAGCTTGACGGGGCGCGCACGGACCCGGGGCATGTTTGGGTTTGTGGAGAGGGGACGGGAGATGCGGCGAGGCAGGGATTTGAGAACACGATGATGCATGCATGAGGTTTGACTGCACCGCCACAAGTGATTAGCGTGCTTAATTGTACATAGGGTCCTCCATCCGAGTCGGGTGTACCACGTTCCGCCCTACAAGCCACCCCACCTTGGCAACCCACCGATCTCTCACCTCCCTCATCACACCCCATCCCTCTGGCCCTCTCGCCTCCGCAAACTCGTCCAGTGTCTTCTCCCAGCTCCTCACCGTCTCACCCCCAAACATGCCCCCTTCCCCGTTGACCACCTGGTCCAGCCGGTCCACCCACGCAACCCATTCTCTCGACAGCCGTGGAAGTAAAAGCGGTGCAAGCGAGGCCTGCGTAAGTGGGGGCTGGCATGTTATGTGTGTCGTAAGGGCCGAGAGAAATACAAAGGTTTCCGTTGGGTGTGATTTGTCTTTATGCTGCGATTGCAAGACAGCCGAATGTCCGTGCGACCATGATCCAGGTTGATGTTGCGAGGCCGTCTGCGCGCAAGCCACGTAGGAAAAATAAGGCACATAGGACATGCATGCGGACACAAATTCATGAATGTGAGGTCGGAGTCGAGAGAGAATGTACGAGTCCCGCATTCCACTGCCATCATTTGCCCCACTATTCCTTTGGTCATCGTCCAAGTTTGATCCAAAACCAGACCGCTGAGAGTTGAATCCGAATCCAAATCCGAGAGAAGTCGTAGCAGAAACCGAGGCGAAAGAGGGTGTGGGTGTGTTCGAATAAGGATAAGCATCTCGCAGTTTCCTCGCGGATTGCTCTAATGCCTGTATGGCCGTATCCAACGTTGGTCGGGGTATAAGGGGTAATATGAGTGATTTAAGTGACGGTTGGGCATTTATCAATGAATTCAGAAGAGGTAATAGTGCCTGGGGTGGCAGACTCGCTATCCATCACCTTGTAAGAGGCTGAAATGGAATAGTCGGGTGGAAGCTTTCATACCTAACAAGACACCGACGTCAACGTCGCTATCTGCGTCTGCATTTTTACTCATTCTTGAAGACTGTTGATCCTTGGACTCGTCATCTTGCGAGGTGACCTTGGCACGCTTCGGGGCAGCTCTCTTCGGTCGTTCTGGGGTGGGGCTTCGGTCCATGGGAACGTCCCTTCCAACATGGCGACTAGATTCCGCGTCGTCCTCCGACTCAAGGCGGCGTTTCTGAACACGATGAGATGCGGCGGCTGGTAAGTTGATATGTGAGGTGAGCTGCTGGAAGGCAGATGGTTGTGTGTGACCAGGGGTGTAGACGGGCTGCTTGCTGGTCCCTGTGGATGGATTTCCGGACAGTCCAAAGCCGAACCCAAAGCGAGAAGTGGATAGGTGGGTTGGTTCGTGAATAAAATTGAGTGGTGGATGGACGACATTCGCCATGGTGAGGAACAGTGGCAAGTTAAGGTGCCTTGAGGCTTGTACGCCGACCGTTCGCCTCGAGCTGAAATAGCCGGCCCTGAGTACATGTCACGTGTTCAAATAAAACCGCCCATTGTCTTTTCTTCATCAGCTTTACTTGTCTTTATTTGAGGTGAGTCCCATCCTTAGTTCTCGTCGCGATGACGAACACCTTGAATCGCTACTTTGAAGCCTTTGTCGGCTCGTGAGCCCTTATATTATATACCCAAATTTCTGAGCCTTCTTCCGTGTCTGTTTGTTTTGATCAATGCTGACGGTTTCGCCCTCCAGCTTTCTTTGGTTAGGTCGTGAGTACCTTCCCTTGTGGCCCCATATGATGCAACAAATAGAAGTCAAGCCCTGACCTTGTCTAAAGGACAAGCGTTGATGAGCATCCATGCTAATACTGAATCTGTCCATAATTTCGTCTAAATGTGTGCTAACAATGTCTACAGATTCGGCGACACCTGATTATCGTTAGCTGAAACGTTATTAGATTACTTAGTATACCATGTACTCTTAAGGGTTCGTCCAGAATGCGTTTGCCAACCACATTAGACCAGCCCATACCAAAACCTTCCCCTTTGCATCAAGCCGCCATGATGCTCCAGACAAAGACTTGAAAAGAACAGGGGTAGGGCGAGTGTTAGTTCCTTCTGCTAGTCGGTCTACCCATCGCCGCGGATGGCGTTGTAGTGTTTCGGGTTGAGTGCGAGAGCTATCCACGCTGCCTATGGCCAAGGGTACAGTTCTTGAGTGAGGATTAGCAGCATCCGACATCTCGGTAGTTGGTGCATCGCGAGCTGTAGGTAACGTATTCTTTTCGTCGCCACATATCCAGCGTGTGAGCTCCCCAGTAGCCCATGCTACGTGATGGGATACGTAGATGAAGACAGTCGTCGATAGGACGAAATTGAGAGCACGCCATTTTGTCCCAGGAATGAGCAGAAGAATCCCCTTGGTGTCCGCCGCAAGCCACAAGTGATACTGGATGATAAACGTCTCGAGCGAACACTTGCCAATGAACGCAAAAATGCGAGATGAACAAGACCGCAAGAGGGGAGTGGCATTTCGGAGGGTGACAAAGGCGAGGATGGGGAGGGACGAAATATATGGGTGCCAAGCGTTGTACGTGAATTTGCTCTCCTGCAAAAGTTCGAAATCCATGAACCACACGAGGACTATCATAGACAGTCCGGTGGATGCGCGTATAAATATGGGCCAGATGGGGTGCTCGGTAAGATGATTGTCACGAATCTTGATGGCAGCAAGTGCGACAAACATGCCACAGTATACGATATATTGATCGAGCGATACTCGGAAGGTCCACTCGCGTGCGGACCAACGGATGAAGAAAACGCGCTCCAGGATTTCAAAAAGTCCCTCCAGGAGCCACGTCTGCTTCATAAATGCCGCAAATGCACCCATTGACAAGAACATCTTCGCGATGAGGATGGGTGTATTGTCGTTGAGTTGTGACCCGATCCACAGCGTCAGATAAATGATCAAGAACCACATGGAGACCAAGGGGGCAAAATAATACGAGAGATAGTCCGTGTTCATGGTATAGGCAAGCGTAAGCGTTAGGAGGTTTAGCCGCACTAATATCTGCAAGAGATAGATATGAGCACAAAGTTCAATTCCAGGAAATCAGGCGTACTTGAAGGACACGACTGTAACCAAAGTCCGCCTTCTTTAGATAGAACATTGTGTGACCATAACCGGTCATGAACAGATAGGCTGCGACAAGAACTCGGATGGGATTATAGATGCCAGATATCTTGGAAGCACCCAGATAGTGGTATATAAGAATCGCGACTGGGAACGAATCTGTCAAAACCATGTTGGTGTGAAATGAATCGACGTACTCTGCATCCACCCCTTCCATTCATCGGTCTGGTCGCGATTGAGAAATCCCAAATCTTTGTCAGCTCTTCGAACTATCGCCAAACCAGCCGCAAGCGAAGTCAAACATGAGAAGCCGAACGTCCACGGGTCGAACTGTTTCTGTTCTTTGAGCCACAATCCTGTCCGGTCCGCAACATAAATTATGCCTATAGAAGCACCGAATACCATCGCTGGAAGATGTTCTTTGTTCACAACCCAAGTCTTGGTATCTATACTGACGTCAGAGGGTAAAAAAAACAAGGTCGATAGCGCTGCTCACAGAAGCGATGCAAGGAAATGCAAGCACCCAGCAACAAGCTGGCGAGCACAACTGCCTGCACTGGTCCTGGCCAGGGATACATTCGGCAACAGGTCTTATCCATCGGAAACGTCCGGGGCCACTTATTGTTACATCGAAGGTTTAGTAGGATATTTGCTTGAACCTTGACGATGGCTTCTGTGAAGTGTAGACCGTCTTGGGTTTGCGACTCATCTAACATTTTATTAAACACAGATGGAATTGAAATGTGCTCGGAGGATGTAGATCCCAAGAGCTGCGACCAAGAGCTGTTGGTTGATGGCTTGATGCGGTGGTAGAGGTCGGAATTCATTGCGTCTATGTCGGAGGAATGCATGGTATTGAGTCGTTCGGGTGACAACTTTGAAGGGACGGTCTCCTCTACCGGAAGAAAGACCACTTTATCTACTGGTTTGTTGCGAGCTCCATTTATTGCTTCGATGTGTGCTTCTATGTTGGCTTCCCACGCTGAGAGCCCACCCGAAGTGTCGGCATACCTAAGGTACCAGAGCCCTGAACCGAGGACAAGTAGGGCGAGTCGTTCAGAGTGTCCATCAACCAAGTGCTTTGACGGATTTATCAGCGCGAGGGTAGATGTCGTATTTAAGAATGGGTCCCAAAGAAAGTCAAGTTTTGTTTGGGATCCAGAAACGAAGGAGTGATCGGAATGTTTTGTGCCATCATCCGGGAGCTCTTTGGGAAGCGTATGGTCGACAGTATGTATAAACTGGAAGAAGAGCGTTCGTGTCACCGAGTCGCCGACGAAGACGACTCGACTCGACTCGAGGCAACGAGAGGCATCCTTAGGTTGGTATGAATAGAGCATGCACCCTGTCATGCGACCTCAATTTCGTCAAGTTAGACATTGGAAAAGACTTGCCCGTTGGCTGCCAATTACGATATGCGCTGTCTAGCCAGCTTCCCGTCGATAACAATGCGTTGCAACGCATTGGATCATATTGGTCTGGAATGGCCATCTGTGAGCGTGAAAGACATAACAATCCTAAATGACATACCGAAGAGGACGAATCGCAGCAGTCCAGCTATAAGCGCACATACCATAGCCGTCAATACAAAATGATGGTGCCATGATGGGTCGAGAGAGATCGTTCTTTTTGCAGTCATTGGGCTCTTGAGCAACCGAGTTGCGGAGGAGCGTCAGTGTTCAAGTAAAACACCACTGCACTGTCAGCGAATAAGAAACGATGGGAAAACGGCTACTCCAACTACATATATGAGGGTCTCAGCACCGGGCACCGATTTCCTGACCTACAACACTGGTACATACTTTCGAGAGCGAAACAAAGTTGAAGTATGATAATAGCATCGAGTCATCGATAACCACGGTCCGTATCGTTCGCTTAAAGATCAATAATTGTCCGAGTCCATGGAAGAATCAACAAGTATGTACTAAGTGTCGTGCGGAATGTATTAATTGACTCGCATGACCCTGCGAAACAGAATCTGGGGCTAAATGCTTGTCCCGCTGGTTGTAGTGGTGAAGCCTACAATTCAAAATTTAGAACAAGGAAAGCAGGGCTGAGCTGTTTCTCACCAGTTCCTTGACAGTAGTCATTCGAAGAAGTTGGTATACAGGATAGGTACCGACAACCGGAACATGCTGTGAATTGTTATGTTAAAGTTCTAGATGATCATTGTATCTGTCCAGACAGACATACCGGCGTATGGATCGGAAGTGTAAAAATTTCGGATAAGTACCACGAAGAGTACTGATGGCCAACGGAATGGCAGCAAGGCGGAATGCCCACATGATACTTTTGTGCCGCTTCGAGGTGCTAACGACAGGATACAGTGTAGTGCCAACGAGGAGGCCCATACAAAGTCCTCCGAGATGAGCTAGCGACGAATTAGTGCATGAGTCAATATTTTCACATGGTGCACAAACCGAAGTTGTCGACGTCTCGATTCGTGCGAGTTAACTGGGGGTTCGACTGGGACGAATACAGTGCTTACATGGAACGTAGCCAAGAGCAATACCAAATAAGAGCTCCACAGTCATCCAAGCCAGCTACGTGCATTTAGTCACAACTTTTCGAGTAACTAGATGTCAATTCGACGTACCTTGCGGCCGGGACGATAATGATATTTCCAGTGAGCAAACAAGTCAACCCAAGTCACCGCAAGTGTTCCGAATATCGCCCCGCTAGCACCAACAGACGGGGCACCAACAAGGGAGAAGTTGCCACCCAAAACGTTACTTTGACGTCCTCAGTAGGTTCAGAAGCGATGAACCCTTGGATCAACATACCCGAATATTCCGGCAGCGAAATAAGTAATTATAAACCCCATGGAACCCATCTCGCGCTCGATCTAATGGAAGTTCAATGACACAAATCAAGGAGGGGCGCAATGGTTACCTGTGCTGAGATTGTCAACTGTGCAAGCATATTCAAGATGATGTGAATAAAGCCTGCATGCAAGAATATGGGAGTAATGAACCTAGGATACTTGGTTATAGTCCTTCCTTCCGGAGCTATAGGGATTGCTTACCGGAACCATTGGTTTGGAGCACCTCCTTGGAATCCTCCAAAGCCACACACTTCTTCGATGGTGCACAAAATATCCGGTGGGTTTGCCGTGTCATTGAGACCTTGGATACAAAATATTCAATGTATGAACCTGTAAACCGAACATACTGCGTACATGGCATCAAAGTAGACGACGGCAGATTCTGCACAGACTTCATGCACGGAGGAAAGCGGGCGCCAAGATTAATCAGGGCGCTCTCTGAAGGTCCCAGCATGGGGTTGACGACAGGCTGGGAAAAGGTAAACAAGGTTCGTGGAATAAAATATTCTGACTAGCCTTAAAAGACACTGGAGTCCCCTGGGCTCGACTGTTTACTACCAATTCATTAATAAAAATCCCCACCATGGCGATGGTGAGAGCATATACTAAAGATTTTCAGCAGAGGCACATTCTGATGGAGAGTTGACACACCAACGAAAGGGTGCTTCTGCCGTCCGATTCCTCTTTTCTTATCCTCGATCCGCTGCTCCATAGGGTACTTCCCAGATCCTAGAAAGGCTCTGAAAGGAGCCCCCTTTTCGGACACCGACTTTGGGTCGTCCCCCGAGGGTTCCGCGTACTCTGCACAACCTGAGTTCAGCTACATATATACCACAGCGATCAAATTGCATACCCAAGTCCTGGTAACCTGACGACCGACCCATGTCTGCCGCATTATGAACCAATGACGCGTCTGATTTTCCGACAGCAGACAGAGGGCGGGGCGACGAGTCATCATCGCGATACGGCACATTCATCATGATATTGCTGGGATTTGGTAAGGTACTGTCGTGAAAGGAAGGCGTTGGAAGACGGTCAGGTGTCTCCAACAAGGAGGGTGTGACATTGTGTTGACCATAGTCAGCTGCCAGGGATTCCGCCTGCGTTGGTCCTGCCAGTGGATCTGTTCTTGTCCCGCTGGTGTACGTGACGAAAGTCTCGGTGTCATCATGGTTCAGGTTGCGCATACTGAATGGCTCATCATATGCACCACCACCAAATGGATCATTATCACTTCCAGTTGGTCCGGTATAGTTATGGGGAGTCGAATGCGCCATTGCTGCCAGAGACAAGGCGGACAAGAATGAACACAAGAAGGTATTAGAAAGGTGGAAACAAACTCCAGGGCCAGCAGTTACAGCTCACCGCATGTCGAGGAGCATTCGCACGCCGAGCCATCCCCCTTTCGAGTAATGTATGGCCGAACTTCGGCAGAAACGTTGTTTACAACTATTGTTGCACTCGAGATTCTTACTATGGTAAGAAGTTTCCACGTCAACATTTTACATTAGTTACATCCCCTGTGGGTGAATTGAATTCATTCACGTAGATCGCTCCAAAAATATTCTCAATATCATACAACGTTCAGACTTTACGGACTTGATGGACACGAAACCATGCTTACTTCATTCACTTTCACTCCATCGTTCCAAGAGGGTGTTACTTGGCTGACCGAACGGATCCAGAACATTCCTTCCAATTTCCAATTGTGCAGGATCCAAGCCAGTCGGGGCAAACATTCCAAGCTGAGCAAGTGCGCTGGCTCATGGTTGATTTCAGAGGAAATGGAAGACAAGGTGTGTCAATACTTACAAGTACCTGGAAGACAACATTCAGCATCGATTACTACCGAAGGGTGATGAACGGGGCCAACTCAAAGAACAATTGGTCCCCCCGGAACCCAATAACACCAACCATAGCGATCTCTAGCGGCCTACCTGTGGGCGGAACTCCGGGTAAGAAGCTGTCCGGTTGTCGGGAATAAATCATCACATTTCACATGAGCACCCACTAGTCGATCCCCTACAAAAATGAAGTGTAACAGTGGGAACGGGTCAAATTTTTTCAAAACATACCAGGGTGTGCGAACACTGGAAGATCATTTCATCTATGATACGATCAGAGCTGACTTTTGAAAGGGTCAGTAGAACCTCTCTTCAGATGACTTGGGAAACTGTGATAAGTTCGAAGTCGGTGGGAGTGACCTACGCTTTTTGTCAAGTGACGAATAACTTGCATTCCTACGTTAACCATCGTAAAATAATACTGTAGAATGCGTTTTAGTCGCTCGGTGGTCTTGGACAAATCGTGCTGACCTTGTAGAACCTCGCAAGATCATCATGTCCAACTTGCATGTCGCCTGTGCCAATCGTGGGAACGTGGTTTACATATGGTGTCTCTACCTAGTAGGCAAATGAACGTGGAATACGACCGAAATGAAAGTAGCCTGACCATTGCCAGCGCTCAAACTAGCGATACGGCAGGAGCGGTCAAAGAGGCCAGTATACGGTACGGCCTACCTGGCGAGATGTCGGGAGCGGGTCAAGAGGCAGGTGCCAATTTATGGTCAAGAGGGGCGAGTCCCTGACCGTGTCATCCATTCGCTAAGTCAGCGGAAACGATTCCGACTCGATCAGAGACGAAAAAGGAGGACCTAATTGTGCCGCGCTAGAGACATGGGATTTGTAAATAGTGGTGCAAATCGTATCGAGCTCGGCCCAAGGTGAGCGTGGTGTAAATTCATCAAACCCCGATTAGTTCCGAAACAAACAAAATACAATCTACTGGCAGATCTTGGCGTGTTCTGAGTGCGGAAGGGCAATGGATCAACTTGTGTGTGGGGGATTAAATCCAACAATCGACAAAGGGGAGCAGGATGCAAAGGAATAGCCAGTGAAACTGATGTGAGGGGTTACTAGGGTGGTGCGAGTGGTGCGAACTGGTCCCCAAGTAAACTTGTGCGATTTTTGCTCCTGGTGGATGGTTTCCGAGTGAGAGGGGTTGAATGTGGGGACGGCTGAACAACACTAGCATTAATTTGAAGGTCCTCGGTATCGTTGATGGGCGAAAAGGAGGGAGAATCTCCAACATTCCCCGGAGAGGAAGATTCCAAGTACGTTGGCCTCGCCCATCTCGATGGCTGGAAGCTGTCCAGCCACCGTAAAGTATCAACGCTGACTTCGCGAACTCGATAACTCCGACACTTCCACCCCATTGACCGGACTGTACCGATGCGGCTTTGGATTCGTGGTTCGGGTTGGTGAGTTGATGCACGTTTGGTCAAATCTATGATATGTCGTTTGACTGGCGCGGCAGATAGTACGCGAGGATCGGATGGGAGGAATAATGGTAGCATATAACGCGAATCAAGGAGCTCTCCGAGTACCTGGGGTGCTTTAGCAGACTCCCACGATGACTGATCGAAGGTTCTATCGAACAGAAGGTCCACGCTGTGTTGCATTGCGGAGGTATCCGATGTTGATATGCTGGGGGTTTTCGTACTTGCAGACTGATCAGTAACGGAGTTCTCGTCGATATCTCGCTCCCGTTCTCGCTCCCGTTCGTGGATCTGACAAGCGCTCAACACTAGCAGGCGCTAACACTGTCGTTTAAATTACCTCCTTTCGCAATGCCTCAACCCCCATTTTGACTCTATGACGTTCCCAGTCCCTTTGCAGTTGTGTCAGGTATTGTATACACTCTTCGGTCATACGGCCCTCGTTAACTTCATATTTGTAGTCGCGCACAGCGCGTCGCATCTGAGATGGTTCCAACGCTAATGAGTTTCGATTAACAACAACAAGACCAGGACTACCTGGAGTGGGTTAACGCTCTTCATGACCTGGATCGTGGCAACCAAATCAGAGAAGTCGTTAATCGATGACAAACGCTGCAATATGATAGGACCATCAGCAAACGGGGCGGTACATAATTAAGAGGCTACCTGAAGCCACATCAAGAGATCTCTAACGGGAGACAAATGTGACACTATTCCCGATGGAAGGCCCATATCGTCTATCCATTCTTCAAGTACAGACAGGTTCAAGCCAACTTGAATCGCTCGAGAGCTGTTGGAATCAGGACATATTTGTGCATGATGCCAAAACTCATACCGGCATAGATATTTCTTTCTGGTCAACACGCGATTGAAAATTTCACCTATTTCATATGAGCCGAAATATGTGGCTGAAATTGGCTGACTCACTGGAAGTCCAATATATAACCTGGGACCAAAACTGTATAATGAATACAGGGTTAATATCCGACAAGGTCAACAGGGTGTGAAGAGCAGTAAGGAAGGACACCAGCTCTCGTAGGCCCTTCGATGGGGAAGCATCAGCGAAAATCGCTTTGGTCGGTGTCCGAGCACGAGATAGCGTCTGTCGTAATGACGAGAGAGCTTTTGGGGTGGTCGGGACAGGGGAATTCAAATTAATCGAAGGAGAGGGGGGACGAGACGGTAAGCAAGGGGGTGAGGATGGTGTGCCATTGCGCTGGGGAACGCTGGAGGGATGTGTGCTGCCAGTCTTCTTCTTGGTGCTGAACGGCCTCAAGAATGACCACTCGGATTCAAATTGAACACTGTCAAGTTCGGCTGAGAGTGGGGCATTCTCTAACAAAGCTGCATCCAGTAAGTGGTCTATTTTGCGCTCTGCGAAGCGGATGATAAAGACTGGCGGGGTTCAACGACGAGAAATGATGCAGTCGAGCGAGCACTGACCGAAAACAGAGTTGATAACTTGCTCTAGGAGCTCAAATGACCCAAGCATTTCACAAGCGTCATTGATAGAGTTGTCGCATTGCATTAGATGGAGCCAAACAGTCACATTATATAGCCAAAAAATTAGACAGGTCACGTCTTCCGAGCGGCTCTGGATATACATCAAATAAGAGAGACGGTAAACTAAGAAGGGAACTTACGAAGAATTTTTCCTCGATAACGTCTGTTGCACCGAGAATTAAATCTTCCAACCACGTCGCATCACAGGTTAAGCATGCAAAGCGTGACATGAGGTAGAGAACATTGGCAGGCTGTGCATTCCGGGCAGACACCCGAGCATTAGTGATGATAGCATTGAAAATGTTGTCCAAGTCCTGGGGAGACCAGGCAAGCATGGAGGTGAAATCCAATGGAGGAGTCTGCGTGTATGCATTAACGAAGCATCTGAGTGGAAGATATCACATACATAGCAGTCTTCGTCAAGATCGTCATCTTCTGAGTCAGAGGTCGTTGAAGAGGTTTCAGCATCACGTTCTCCCCACCATCGAGTAGGTACGTCCAAGATCCTTGAAACACTATTGTAAAGGTCCTTCTGGCGAACCTTGCGTTTCAGTTGTTCGTCGAGGGCCCGTCGTCTCTGCTCCATCCTACCGCCGGTCCAGCCTTCACTCCTCATGGACTCTTCAAGCAGTAGAGCGATATCCTCACGACCAGGAAGAAGTGTGTGAGCAGTGACAATATCGAGTGGTGTAAGTTGTCTTCTGGTCACAGAGAAGGGCGAGCAACCGTGGGTCATCAAGTACGATACCAGGCTTGGTGGTGCTAATATAGCAGCATGATGAAGGGGAGTCCATCCAGCTAACAAGACGTGGGTAATTGTATACACTGCACAAGTGAACGCCACCCACCATTGTCAGCATTCGAAACATCGGCGCCCTGGGCCATGAGGAGGCGGACACATTCTTCACGTTCAACCTCTCTATCCGATTCTGACCCAAACCCTTGTATGGCTAGGCTGATCAACCCAAGTCCATCTTCGTCGCGTGTGTTGAGGTCTACATACGACTGAACTTGGCGATCGGTAAGGATATACTGCAGGAGGGCGAGATCGCCAAACAGACATGCGCGTGACAGGCAATGGCAGACAAGGATAGCCTTCTGTGAAGGGTCGAGACCGGAGTGCGGGGACAACAGGTGTGCGATTTGACCTGGACTAGGGTACGGAGGATGCAGGTCTGGTTCCGGTGTTAAATCCATGGAGCCTAGCGTTGCACTGGCAAAGTCCATTTCCAGCGCCCTTTTAGACTGGATAGCTGACTTGAGGATGGGCGAAGCAGACAGGCTAAGTCTGTGGTGTTGAGGTTAGTCTTGTCAGTAAGTCCGCGGTACTGAGATTTCGGTTCGGACGGTAAGAAATGTATACTTTACCGCGAATCGGCTTAGTCGTAGAACTCAGACGGCCTGATAGGTTGAAAGAGGTTGTGAGACCGTAAGTAACTAAGCTACCCAAGTTGTTGCGGGTAAATGTCACACCATGCGGACATTGCGGAGATATGAACGAGCTGACACCCGCCGCAAGTTCTTCTTAAACGGTGCTCGTTCACTTCATTTAGGACTGTATGTCTACCAACAAACGCGTAAAACTGGGGGAAGGTAGAGAAGACAATTCCAGTGATGATGACTCCCAATTCTCAGGCTCTTCCGAGGCGGAGGATTCCGGTCATCCTGGTCAAGAGAGCTCGCGGAACACAGATGACGAGATTGCTGATGGACAACGAACAAAATCAAAGAAGACTTTGAAGCGCAAGAGGCGGGCAACCGAGCCTTCACATTTCGGTACAACGTTACAATTCCTCCTCAACACGGATGCACCTTCAGGTCTTCCTCTCTCCCTCAGGCCCTCGGTGGCGCACCAAAAGAATGAAGCCAAGCTAGAATTTGAAGCAAAAAAAGTGATTCAGACAGAACGTAAAGAGAAGGAGGATAGGGGCAGAATCAGAGAGGTGATTGGAGGTTGGGGGGGTGAAAGCGAGCGATCTTTGCGAAAAGTCGCGCAAAGAGGTGGTATGCTGGATGCTATTTGCACCTTTAATGTCCTCGCGTACTCACCCATCCTTCATGCATTTAGTGGTTAAGCTTTTCAATACCATTCAACAGTCACAGCTGGCAGCCGCAGAGGCCGAGGAAGAAGCCAAGATCTCCCGTGGCACTGGGAAACCCTCACTACCTACGCCATCACTCGGCAGAAAAGATAGAGCAAAGAAGAACAATCATGAAAATAATATCTCCAGGAGAGAGAAACAAAGTGGGTGAATATTTCTGACCAACCTCGTCTCCTGCTAATGATCTCGATCAGCATTCGCACTAGGTGCAGCGGACAAGGATGCCTTCTTTGACATGATTCGATCTGGTGGGATCGTTTCGAAAGTGTAATGCCAACACACGTAGATGTGAATTTCGCAAGTTATGGGGAGATTGCGGATTAATCGAGACACGTGATCATCCACCAATGAGAAAACACATGATTTTTAGGAAAGCCAAATCAGAAAATATTTCGTTGCAGGAAACAACTCATCGGACTCGCTCACACGCACGGTAGCAATAGATTCCATCCGCAGGTACATGCGTTTGTTCACAACCTACAACCTCTCGAAACTGCGGTTACTAGCAACAATAACCTTAATTTGCTTGAACGTCGGACGGATATCGTGGTTGAATATGGGGCCAGTAGCTTGCTTTGCACGCAATGACATTGGTGCGAGCCGCATATGTTTTCGGCCTTTTGTCAAGGACATGTAAGCGTGGGGAGAAATTTCGTTCAGGAATGTACCGGACTGGATCCTTGCTGGTGTATTGGACCGCTGTTCGACAAAAATAAAGGTGCTAATATTGATGTTATCGTAATAGAGAACGAGGTGTCCAGATTCGTTACTAGTGATGTGAACGATGGAGAGTCCACATCGCGCAAGGGCTTCGACCGTCTGCCTTGATGCTCCATTGGCCCACAAGAATCCGAGCGTAGACGGCGCAGCAAATTATAGGCAACCTTTGCGAGCTGCGTGACGATGAGCTGACAAGGCTGCAACAAGATATCTTAACGCATACGATCTTTGAGTTCCTGACAGTGTTTTCTTTATCCGCGCGAGTTGCCTTGATGCTGTCCATCTCACTGTACACTTTCTTTGAAACGTACTCGATCGAGTGTGGTTCCATCCATGCAAGGAGACGAGGAGCCCAGAGAATCACAAAGATGTTGTCGGGGAGCTGGTGAAGATACATATATCTTATCCCGGTGTTGGCGAAATTTTGCAGGGATGGATCGGGGACTATGATGGGCGCCGATAGGAGCGAAAGTCGACTCAGGTGGAGAACCTGCGTGGCTCGTTTGATTCGTTCGTTCACGGAGACACGTTCCTTGCATGAAGGGTACAGAGATGGGCCGCAGGGGGGAGTGTTAATGTTTTCGGAGTTAGGATCCATGCAGGCGTTCCAACAAGTATGTCTAATCTGAGAAATTCACATGCTGTGCTGTAAACTCTGTAAATGGGCACTACCACGAGAATTCCCACGACCGGGGTGAAGCCCGAGTCGGGCTCGTGCTCGAGCATCGGCGGGCACGATCGGTGTGAGAAGTTGTCTGACGGAAGGACTGACATGCGCGCAACAGCGCGGGGAGGAAAAAAATGGTATCTCTGAGCTCGGGAGGTGAGATATATGCGATACACCTGCTGTGCTGCCAGAAATTGAGTCTGAACCTGCTTACCCTGCGCCAGCAGGCCGGAAAATTTTACAGGAACAGCCAATCAACGTCCGAATTTACAAAATATACCGTAAATTTTCCTGCCCGCCTCACTTTACACACTTTACACCACTTTACACCACTTTTCTGCACTTTTTTCTCGATTCCCCTGGTAGAAACCCTCCTTTTTCGCATGTAGAATACTGGGTCAGTGTCTATCAATATATTGACCACCTGCTCCAAGCAAGCTTCGTCCCCGTGTCGCTGCGCCGGTGTGTTCGCCTACCCCCCCCCCCCACAGAATCCAGGAGATTACCGCTTTTGGACGATTACATAAGGCACAGCATGTGAATTTTCCGATATAAGTATGTAGAGTTCTAAAACGAGTAACTGTCTTGACCTGGGTCCTGCCCTAAATCCAGGATGGACCTGAAATTCTTGCGTAGTGACCCCAGTTGCACTTATGGTTCGTATTTTCCTTCGTTTTCGACCATAGAGGGATACTTATGCATTTTATGTAGCCTCCGAAGGCTTCGATACGCACGGATGAGTGGGAACGCCACCTTAACGAGGTTCCGGTTGCAAAACAGTGAGTGTCTCCTCATGTTCGACTTGTTGGACACGATGAGAACATCATTGGGAATCTCTCTGAATGCTGAGATGAGTTTTAAAACATTGCATGGCTTGCCTGATCTGCAGTTCACTGTTCATTTGCTTATCGGAAACTGATCCCACCTTCACTCTAGTGACCTGAATCGCCTTGTAATGGACTATCTTGTAATAGAGGGATACAAGTCTGCGGCTCAAGAATTCAGTGAGGAGGCAGGCATAACTCCCACTGTGGACTTTGAGTCCATTGAGAGCAGGATGGTTATCCGCGAAGCACTACAACGTGGCGACGTTGAGGAAGCAATTACCCGCGTAAATGATTTGAATCCCGAGGTAGGTTTCATGTTCATTACTCGGGCCCATCTGCGATGGGAAAGGATTAAATCATTTCATGCACCACTCTCAGACTTGGTGAAAGTCGGTGATGAGACTCGCCATAAAAACTTCAGTCTTCAATATGATCTTCGTTTCTTCAAAAAATTTTGCGTTGATTGTTGAAGTTTACTGAATGAATTCGTGGTTTCTCTAGATACTGGACACGAACCCTTCGTTGTATTTTCATCTTCAGCAACAAAAGCTCATTGAGTACATACGCCACGGGCGCATTGCAGAGGCGTTGCAGTTTGCTCAAGACGAATTAGCGCCGCGGGGAGAGGAGAGTCCGGAGTTTCTCGTAGAGCTGGAACGAACGATGGCACTACTGGCATTTGACTCGTCATCGTCGGCACCATCTGCAATCACGGACTTGTTATCCCCCGCACAACGAATGAAGACTGCGGGGGAAGTGAATGCCGCGATTCTGGATAGTTTCAGCCAAGGGAAGGAAGTGAAGCTGATAATGCTTCTGAAGCTTCTTTCTTGGGGAGAAAGTATGTTGAGTGAACGCGCGGAGTTTCCAAAGGTACACGATGCGGGCTCCCAGCAGCATGAGAGACACGCTGATAAGTTCCTGAACAGGTGGAAGTGCACGAGGGGATATCATCCGGTGATAATGGAATGGAAGCGAGTGGAATGCACGAATAATGACTCCATGTACAATAAGTACGGTATCCTGCATGCACACTGGTCTCGCTTGTGGTCGTCACGTGCATCCATCGGCCTATTGTGGAAGTGACATTGCCATGTTGATTATGTCAGCCACGCCGCCTTGCATCTTCCAACGGGCCATCACTTGGCCGACGGTCGCGCATACATCCAGCTCCGTCTCGCCAGGTATTTCTCCCCCTCTTTCCCCTCTTTCCCTTCGTCCCCTTCTCTCTCACTTACTCTTTCTTCCTCCTCCTCTTTCTTCACCACCAACAACATCCCACAGATACCCGCCCAGCAGATCAGACGACGTTGCCAACGCGTGCATGCCGTCCCATACCATGTCTGAGGACACAAAGTCGATCACACACAGAGGCCGTCGGCTCCTTGTCCTCGCAAATCCTGACCCTGGTGATTCCAGCAGCAGCGATGATGATCGTCGCAGGCGATACCACCTCCCTCAGTCCTCCCACTCTTCCTTGCACCAGCCCCCTTCATCGATACCTCCACCATCTCCACATCGCGCCGTCAACAAGCCTGCTAACCCGACGCTAACCACTGATCTTCCTCACCACATTTCTTCTTCCCATTCAAACCCCACTCTTTCTTCGCCCTCCAGCCAAAGCTCTAACGCCGTAGAGTCGACCCCTCCCCCAAGCACTCCTGGTCAGGCAGCGCCTCCTGACATTGCTACCACGCTATTTAACGATGATGGCTCGGCCGTGAATGATCGTTCTGACTTGCCGCAACCCTCTCGCATCCAGAAGATGGCTGATAAGTTGTGGAAGCCCCGAAGAGGATCTTCACATCGTCCGAAAGAGTCCGAATGTTCACTCCATGTCAGGATCACCATTTGATTTCCTTGTTTTTCGTACCCTGCTAACAGTCGCATACAGTCTCCCACTCCCTCTTGCCATCTGCCTTCCTCAGAGAGAGTCATCATGGTTACTCATGACTGCCATGCCTTCACGGCAGTTGACGTCACCCCAGCAAACAGTGCAGCTTTTGTTTGGGAACGGATCTTCACGGAGGTCATTTCTCTTTCCTTCAACCATAGCAGTTATTAACTTGATCCTTCCAGCTCAAAATTCCGGACGAGGATCAATCTTCAGGATTTGCTATTTATCGCACCCAAGTCAACCGCGCTGCGGTTGGCGAAGCGTTAGCCAATGATAGTTTACTGCGGTTAATCAGGGAGCAAGGAGACGGCGAAGGCAATCTCAAGTTCCTTGTATGCCACCCTCACGCCCGAGTTCATGAACCTCCCCTGCCTACTTCCCCAGTCAGGTCAATTCCCCCTCCTCCACCAGTATTTGGTCCTTTGATTCCTCGCTCAAAGGTCTCGCAACCATCCCGTCAGGAGAGCATTTCATCGGAGGATCCTACTGGTTACGAGCCATCCGCTGTGTCCGATGACTTTGACGACGCAGATAACCGGAGTACAATGCGTCCTCGTCAATACCTACCCAACCTATCGGGTACTTTTACGGCGTCGCCTGCCCAAACTATGCAGTATCATGTTCGACAACCCCCTTCTCCTGTATCCGCGAGAATACCATACTCATCGTCTGCGGATCGACGACGTCAACTCGATCTAAACACTGGAACGGTCATGCAACCTTCTCACTCCGCCCCTGCGCTGGAAGACACACTGGTCATACCTCGTCGACAATTGCGTCGAGGTTCCAATGCGGAGGAGAGAGAAAAAGCCCCACGAGATAGCGAACGAGTGATGGAGCCGGCAGACGCTGAGAGGTCTCGTACCCTACCTAATGGGTTAGTCGATAAAGCGAAAACACCTCGCTCTGGAGGTGTTGGGGCATCCGCCTCCGATGAGATGATCGTTCGAGAACAGGAATCGCCTATACTTCGAAGATCATCACGGTCAAGCCCACGTAGAAGAGGGGTGTCCCGTGCTGACACTTCAGGTCCTCCTCGTCCAGCCCAACCCCGTAGGACAGGGGCAAGGGTCGCACCACCTGGTTCTTACATTGTTTGGAAGGCCCCGGACCCTGTCTCTGGTTCCAGCCCTAGCAGAGGTTTAAGAAACGCAAGAAGCACAGAGATGCTCCAGAATTTGCCGCCACCAACCCCGCTTCGGTCCACTCTTAGTCGTCCACAGCTACCCCCGGAGCCTCATTCAGGCCCTCCTTCACGCCCTCACCGTCCCCTCCCCCCCACTCAAGGGTCCACGATTGATAATGGAAATGTTGAAGCCAATACACCAACCCGGTCCTTGCCCCAACCACAGTCGTCACCTCCCACTTCGGCGAGTCCTGCAACCTACTTGTCACACAGTCAAGAGCCGCATCCTAGACCCCACTCGGCTTCTCCTGCTCAACAACGCCTTCCAAGTTCCAACGACGTCTCAGGTCACGATGCGTTGCGCGACAGGGACGCACAACGACCCCTGCCCTCTCATCATCACCAAAGTCATTCCGCTAGTAACTCTGTCTCAAAGTTTGGGGACGCGCCA
This sequence comes from Boletus coccyginus, assembly GCA_025782845.1. NCBI lineage: Eukaryota > Fungi > Basidiomycota > Agaricomycetes > Boletales > Boletaceae > Boletus > Boletus coccyginus. Next base: position 231,016 of record JAHZSR010000056.1, on the reverse strand, counting down.
TTCAAGGAAGATGGATTCAGTGGAAATACGTTACCCTTGTCATTGCGAGCGGGACCGTATTCTTCTTCCGTGCGACCTGAAACTCCTCCAAGGAGCCCTGTGAGTGCTGCTACTTCCCGACCGAGTACGTCAGCCAGCTCTAGTACTCTCGCATACACATCTGGGACCATCATGGATTCGCGACAAAACTCCTCGTCTAGCGGACAAGAAACGTTATCCGAGTCAACTGTGCGTCCTGGTGAGGGGGACAAAGTCATTTGGGAGTTCAAAGCGCGTGTAGCTTCGCAACAGCTGGCCCCCTCTATTGACGGTGTCAGCTCCTCGGACGATTATGCTACCGCGACAAAAGACTTGTGGTCTCGTAGACCGCTCAGTCAAATCGTCCGTGAGGACAAGCTTGCCAGTCCGAAGTCAAGTCCACGTCCCACCCTAGAAGTTATTACGCATAGCACAAACAACAACATACGCGGTGTACCGTCTAATCTCGCTGTTCCTGATTATGTTCCTCAACCACAGCCGCAGCCTCGACTTCGCGATCCTCGTCCTCGTGCAGCCCGAGACGGACACAAAAGCACGTTCGAAGAGTATACTTGGGCTCATCGTCCACCTCCCGAGGATGTGTATGATCGTCTCGAAGAATTCTTCCCCGAACATGATCTCGACAAACCCGTTATCGAAGCCAACTCCGGGGGAACTTCACCTACAGCCGCTGACCCAGCTTATGGGATCACTCCCAACGATCGGGAGAGGATCAATGTCAGGGGCAAGAAATCAATCCGTATTGTTGCCGAAGAACATAAAAAGCGACTTGATCGCACATCCAGAGCTGAATCATCGTATGGTAATTTGTTACGCAGAAGCACAAAGTTGTGGGGTGGACATGTTGAAGAGGTTACCACTTCACAGAAGAAACCAACCATTAGCAAACCCACGGTCGATGCTTCATCGGGTGGCCCCAGACGTGGGTAATCGACCAATCAACGGGGATTGTTCTCAGTGTCTTTTGTAGCGATTTTCAAATGGGTTCGTGGTGAACTTATAGGCAAGGGGACCTACGGACGTGTCTACCTCGCCCTAAATGCCACTACTGGAGAGATGATCGCTGTCAAGCAGGTTGAGATGCCTACAACCGCCAGCGACAAGAATGACAGTCGGCAGGCCAGTTACGTGCAAGCGTTGAAAATGGAAAGCGAGACACTGAAAGACTTGGATCATCCCCACATTGTTGCCTATCTCGGATTCGAAGAAACCCCAAATTTCCTCAGCATGTGAGTGACCAGCTTTATGTCTTTCAAAGATGATAGCTGTTGCAGTTTTCTGGAATATGTTCCTGGGGGCTCCGTTGGGAGTTGCCTTCGAGACCATGGCAAGTTTGATGAAGAAGTCACCAAGTCTTTTACGGCCCAGATTCTTGATGGATTGGCATATCTACACTCCAAGAACATCATCCATAGAGTACCGAATCCCTCAAAGTTCATGACATCGTTCTAATTTCTTCATCAGGACCTCAAATCTGACAATATTCTCGTTGAGAAGACTGGCATCTGCAAGATCTCCGACTTTGGAGTTTCGAAGCGTGCCGACGACGACCAAGCGGCGTACACCGCGATGCAAGGTACTGTGTTTTGGATGGCCCCTGAAGTTATCGGCAGTCAGAAGGGAAAGGGTTATAATTCCAAAGTTGACATATGGAGTGTGGGATGCGTTGTCCTGGAGATGTGGGCAGGCAGACGGCCCTGGCCGGATGAGGACTTCTTCACAGTGATGTTCAAGGTGCAGTCGTTGTTTGTGTTAAAGGATCGTTACCGAACAGCATTTAGGTCTCTCATGAAGGGAAATCACCCCCTATCCCTCCTGACGTGATCCTGTCCGACCTTGCCGTGGATTTCAAAGACAGATGTTTTGCAGTGTAAGCATCTCCATCACCGATACTCATTTATCAGACCTATGGAGCTTTTATAGGCATCCTGATGCTCGTGCGAGCACTGCAGAACTGATTCAGCATCCTTACTTAAAGCTACCCGATGGTTGGGTTTTCAATGACTTCAAGTAAATAGTAAACAGTACCCAAGGACACTGGTCATTCCATTTCAATCTCATTCATCTACTTTTTGCATTCTGATGCATCCAAGCTTTCAACTCTTCATGATGAGGCCACTGTTCCATATGTGCTCTTATAATGTTCTGTACTGTGTGCACCACGGATTGGTAATAGGGTGTAGTAGCGCTGGTACGTGAATCTGAACTGGTTACATCGTAACAGAAAGCACTCTGCCAATGGACACTCAAACAGTTAGACGGTCATTTTGCCGCACCAGGTGGTGTCAACGATTTTCTCGTGGACCCAACCTTGATCGACCTAATTGTTTGACTTTGCCTCAATTACATATCTGGACTTAAATAAGTACCATCGGCACATATGTCGGTCTCTTGCAGTCTATGGCACCGAGCCGTATGAACAATCCGACTGAATCAAGCCCTAGAAAATCGACTTTCTACGGAGGTGATTTGGACTGGTAGGGCCGCCTAAGGCATAGATGGATCGATCATCCGAAGCCACACGTTGTACTTCACTCACACACCTTTTCATCATAGTCGTACCATTCACCCTCCTGGAGATCGATTTCATCGAAGCTAGTGTTAGAATCAGTGCCTCTGCACGTCCATTGCCCCCTCTGCACTTGTTAGTGTATCATTGTACTAACGCACTTTGAAGTACCCACCGGGTCAAATTCGATGAACTCGAGACCTCGACATTCCACAACAAGAATGCGGGAGAAGGTCCCGGAATGAGCTGCTGTGTATGGACAGACAGAAACCGACGTGTCAAACTTGGCGTAATTTTCATGCTTGCAATTTGAACAACGCCATATCCAATGCGCAGTTCCATGCCTACCCCCACTAACTTCGCGCTCCTCCTGGTAGTACTAGGGTCAGTGCGGAGCCGGGAAGAGAGCACATATTGGTTCACAATGCGATTGAGAGATACGAGCTTTGGGTGCACTTCACGGCAGGATGTACACTGAACCTATAGGATAAAAGAAAACCAAATTTCAGTCTATATGGGAGAACTTGAGAGACGTGCAAATTACCTTGAAGAAGTAGTCAAAGTCATCCGAGGCAGGTTTCAAATCGGTGACACCCTCCAGATCAGCTTTGATCTCTAGGTCCAACCGCTAGCAAAGAGTTGGTTATGCGGAGCATAAATAAAACTTGTCTGCAGAGACCCACCATGTTGATAACAGCAATCGAGGCGACTTTATCCTTGTTTGGCAGCCTGGAGCCTCTTCACCTCGTTTTCGGAAGTGGACATTCACTCCAACAAAATGCGGGTTCCACTGTGGTGTCCTCAGCCTGTGTTCTCCTCATTACAGGTAGCCAGACAATTTCACTGCACGCCTCGCGTCTTGGTACGGCGAGATGTACCGAAGAAAATGCCATTACCACGCGACTTGGTGGACTTTGATATCGAGGAAGACTTTCCAGAGTTCTCGGGAAATGATATACCGTCTGGCGCTCACATCGCCTTGCATCAGCAACGGCAGCTTGCGTACTATATGCGTCTCATCGAAAATGAAATGCCCAAGTTAGTCGGTAAGTAGCACGAGTTTATGTGTCCCTCGAAAATATGTCAAGCGCTGTGTAGCCTTCCGTAAACCCTTCGTACCACCTACTGCAGGTACGCCTTTAGTCGTTCGGTCTGTAGACTACGCGGGGGAAGAACATCCGCTCACCGCGAAGCGAACTGTCGTTGTTCCAATCACCCAATTGCCTTTGCAAGGCGACCTGGCTATTCACAAGATAAAGCTGCTTGCTGGCACGCGGTGGACGCCCGATCCCCCCAAAGACGCAGGTGTTCCGCTAGACAGTGAGCAAGGAAGGCATGGTTACATCAAGATTGCATGCGAGGACTTTCCTCAGCCGGCAATGAACCTAAAGTGGATCAGCGACGCCCTTGATGGACTCGTTTCCACGGCGAATGTGCGTCTCTCTTCCAGAGCTTTGTTGAAGGCACACCAACATGTTATTGCAGGACGGAAAGTCGACTCATTACCAAGACCTCCCAGTGGATACCAGGCATATCGAAGCGAAGGTCAAGAAAGCTAAGAAGGGGGATCACTCTCGGAGGCGGACGACCCGACCTAGTCTGAAGGATTTCCCGAAGGAATGGCTTCCCCAGCCTCCATTTCCACCGACTGATGTTGTGCCTTCTGCACATCTGTAGCGGGAACTATTATTACTTTTATCTCCGTGTGGTCGCATGTTTGAATCACGAGCCTGCTTATTGTGTGATGAAACGGCGTTGCGCCCCTTGACACAGTCATTCCACCCGAGCTTGGGGAACTACACCACGGACTGCAATGCCGAACACCATTCGCGCATCCGTAGTGCAAACATGCACTGCGTCGTTCAACCTGTCTGACACCCTTCAAAAGTTTGACAACCTCACAAGACTCGCAAAACACCGAGATGGCACTCAGCTAGTGGTTTTTCCCGAAGCGTTGTGAGTACTGTTTTGCTTGGCTGCACTGCTCATGAACCGTGATCCCTTGCAGCATCGGAGGATACCCCAAAATGTCCACGTTTGGCTGTGTCGTTGGGGACCGCAGTGCGGAAGGTCGAGACGAATTTCTGCGATATCATAAATCAGCAATCGAAATACCCTCACCCGCTATCTCGCATATTGAAGCAGTCAGTAAGGGGACCGGGGTTTTCGTTGTGATGGGTGTCGTTGAGCGCGCAGGAGACACATTGTACTGCACAGTGATCTTTGTTGACCCGACCGAGGGACTTGTTGGAAAACACCGGAAGTTGATGCCCACTGGCGCTGAGAGATTGATCTGGGGGATGGGGGATGGGACTACACTACCTGTGCTAGAGAAAACGTTCTCATCGCCGGGGACCGAGGTGGTCACGACGAAGATCTCGGCGACGATCTGCTGGTGAGACTTGATGACTATTGTACTTTCATCCTGGTTAACCCAGCTCTTGTTCGCAAGGGAAAATTATATGCCACTGCGTAAGTGACTCGGATTGTATTTGATAGCGGAGCTGACTGAGACCGCTCCCGTGGGATTAGTGAGAACCTACTATTATTCCCTGGGGACCCAAATCTATTGTGCTCCCACTGTGGATCAGCGTCCAACCTGGACTAACTCTATGATCCACATTGCTGTGGAAGGACGGTGCTTTGTCTTGTCGGCATGTCAGTTTGCTACCGAAAGGGATTACCCTGAAGACCACGCTGTTGCTGACACCAACGATCGGAATCCTGACAAGATCATGATCAATGGGGGAAGTCTGATTGTCAGTCCTTTTGGAACGGTGCTCGCAGGACCGTCTAGGACACCGGAGGACATCTTGACCGCCGAGCTGGACCTCGATGATGTGATACGGGGCAAATTTGACTTGGACGCGGTCGGGCATTATGCCCGGCCTGACAGTACGTTGTCCATCCGCCAGCTTGCCTAACGCGACTGAGCAGGATGGACCAGTTTTCAAGCTGACGGCAAACCTCTCGTGATGGGGGTTATTTTTTGGGTAGTGACAAGTGGGTGGTGGCCAGGACCATTGTAGTGACATTGTGCACCTGAGTGGCATGTTTAGAACACAGCGGGTGGGGTCAAAGGGCTTTATTCTGCAAGGGCCAAAGCGTCGCTCGAGGTATATAAAGGGGCGGGAACAAAGACAGTCCCTACAGTATCGGCCACCCCAAACAACCCTCACACCATCACCGATGACTGCGCACCACTCTGCCGATGCCCGGATGGCACTCATGGCAATCTACATTGCGCGACACGCGAACCCGCGGGCGGGTAAGCGGGCGACAGCACAATCAAGGGACGAGGAAGGTGGGGGGCGCTTCGGCGCGCGGGGGAGGACGATCTACAACGCGGGAACGGTGCGCTGAGGGAGCTGGCTCGGATCGATGCAGAGGAGGGGCGGCGGAAGCAGGAGCAGTTCCTGATGGCGGCGCGGGGGGATTTCGAGGAGTGGCGGGCGACGACGCCGAGCGCGGCGGAGATGGCGACGGCAGACGAGATGTTTGCGCTGTACATTGAAAATATTTAAATTTAAATATTTACATAACGGGGTATTACATACATGTACGCCACCGAAAGCAAATAAAGGGCAACAAGAGCCGGGGGCGAACTTGGTTCCTTTCCCCAGCCCAAAAAAAACTCGTCGTCGTCGTCGCCGCCTCTTTTCTTCAACATGCCTGACTCGTACGTCTCCTCTCGCGTCGACTCTTTCTCTCCCGCCTCCAACGGTTTCCCCAATGGCTCCAGCCCCGCCCTCCAGCAGAACACGCCCGGCCTATCCCCAGTCATCCGCAAGAAGCTCATGGGCTACGTCGGTTTCGCAAATCTTCCAAACCAGGTCCACAGGAAGAGTGTTCGCAAGGGTTTCCAGTTCACCGCCATGGTCGTCGGTCCGTTGCCCGCCGTCCTCCAGTGCCCTCTGCGTGCTGACCCCCCTCCAAGGCGAATCCGGCCTTGGCAAGTCTACCCTCATTAACACCCTCTTCAACACGCCTCTTTACCCTACCAAGCAACCTCTGCCTCCCACCAACGAGCGTCCAAAGACGGTCGCCATCGAGAGCATTGGAGCAGGTTTGTCCATCTCGTTCTGCTTTGCCTTGCATTCAACCCCCTTGGCCAGATATCGAGGAGAACGGTGTCCGTCTGCATTTAACTGTCGTCGATACCCCGGGCTTTGGCGACTTTGTCAACAACGATGACAGGTGCGAAAATTTTCCGTCAACCGACTCCCTCTCTGACACGTAACTCCAGTTGGAGGCCCATCCTGGACAACATCGAGTCGCGTTTCGACTCCTACTTGGAGCAAGAGAACCGTGTTAACCGTCAGAAGATCGTAGACAACCGCGTTCACGCCTGCCTCTACTTCATCCAGCCCACCGGTCACTCGTATGTCCTTTCTGCCCTGTCCCTTCTTTCTTGACATTCCCCGTAGCCTCAAGCAAATTGACATTGAATTTATGCGTCGACTACACACTCGCGTCAACCTTATTCCCGTCATTGCCAAGGCTGATACTTTGACCGACGAAGAGATTGCTGACTTCAAGGCCCGAGTATGGCCAATTCAACGTCTCTGTCCAGCACACTCTGATCACTCTCTTCTAGATTCTTGCTGACATTGCTCACCACAAGATTCAGATCTTCCAGGCACCCACCTATGAAAATGAAGACGAGGAAACTTTGGCTGAAGCAGAGGAAATCGCCAGCAAGATCCCCTTTGCCGTGGTCGGTTCAGATCATGTCGTCCAGACTCCCGACGGCCGTCAAGTCCGCGGACGTGCATACCCATGGGGTGTTATAGAAGTAGACAATGAAGAGCACTGCGACTTTGTGAAGCTCCGCCAGATGCTTGTCCGCACGTATATGGAGGAACTCAGGGAGTACACGAATGATGTTCTCTACGAAAACTGGAGAACCGAGAAGCTGCACAGCATGGGTGTCGCTCAGGACTCGAGTGTGTTCCGGGAAGTCAAGTGGGTGTCTACTCCCGAGTCTGCGGACGATCGTCCTTGACCTCTTTACAGCCCCTCGGCGAAGATGCAGGAGGAACGCATTCTGCACGAGGCGAAGCTCTCCAAGATGGAGGCCGAGATGAAGATGGTCTTCCAACAAAAGGTTCAAGAAAAGGAATCAAAGTTGAAGCAATCCGAAGAGGAACTTTACGCCCGGCACAAGGAGATGAAAGACGCCCTCGACAAGCAACGTTCCGACTTGGAAGACAAGAAGCGGAGGATCGAGAGCGGCCGGCCACTTACACCGGAAAAGAACACGGTTAGTGCATTTCCTCTCTTTACGTCCGGTGTCTTATTGATTGTATGCAGACCAAAAATCGTCGCTTCCTCCGGTAGAAAATTACATCGCGTGGGTGGGCTGGTTCGTTGCTTGTTACAGTACGTTGGTGGTCGTGCGTTTTACTATCTTCTCTCGGGCTCGCGCCGCTTCTAGTTTGCCGTTTAGTTCTCTTGCTAGCGTACATTGTCGTCTTTGCTTCCCGCTCGTTATATTGCCCTCTGGAACATTTTCCACACTCGTTTGAACTGACATTCGGGCTTGGCTACCATCTCTCTCTTCTAGTATGATACTCGCTGTCCTTGATGGAGAATCGCAGGATGTCCTAGGACGTCTTGGGACGATTGGATTGTGTCCCCTTTTCTTTTCCGTCCCTTCTCCTTCGATTGGTTAGACTTTTGAATTCTGCAACACACGCAATATACCCAGTGACGTGTTGCCACTATGTCAACAGCGATAAACACTGATAATGATGCCATCGTACGCTTGCCACGAACTACGACGACGACGTGCACGAGAGATGGACAACATTCAGCCCCTCTTGTCCGCTCTGGACGTCTTCACGCGCGCACCAGACAAGGCTTCCTTGGACAATGTAAACTCGTGGCTCCAGGAGTTCCAGCATTCTGTAAATCCACTCTCGCCCTTGGCCCACCCGTCCGACCCGCACATCTGACCTCGCCCTCGTCCTAGCCCGACGCCTGGTCGACTTGCAACCTCCTTCTCCTTTCTCCAGATGCACCACCTGCCGCAAAGCTCTTCGCCGCCCAAACCTTCAGATCAAAGGTATGTGCCACCCCCGTCTGCTCCTCCGCTCTCACTCGTCCACTCCAGGTCACTTACGATATCCATCAAGTCGATAAAGCGAATCTCCTGCCGCTGCGAGATACTTTGATTGCCGCTCTCGAGAGATATCACACCGGACCCCGCACCGTGATCACCCAGCTTTGCCTGGCAGTATCCGGCCTAGCTTTACAGCTCCCCCAGTGGGACAATGCAGTACAGACCATGATCGAGTCTTTTGGCACCAACCCTGCCACCGTCCCTGTGCTTTTGCAATTCCTGACGGTTCTCCCTGAAGAAATCGCGTCCAATACGAGAATCCCAGTCACGGTTGGTGAGCCGTCGAGACGTACGAATTCCGAATTGACGTTGAAATTCAAGGACGAGGAGTATCGAGAAAGGTCTGCCAAACTTCTTACTGCAAATTCCAACCAAGTGTTGGACCTTCTCTCCATGTATATACAAGCATCAGGTATGATCTCTTTTTGTCAGGCGTTTGGCTTTTCCTCAACGGCGACTCTATCAGGCGTAACGACAACCGTGCAAAACCAAGTATTTGGGTGTCTTCGCTCTTGGTTCATTGCCGGTGAGGTCGATACGCCGAACTTCGCCAAATTGCCTCTCTTCGGCTTTATTTTTGAAGCTCTCGCCTCTGACGAGTTGTTTGATTCCGCCGTGGACGTTCTTTGCGAGCTGATACATGAAACGCAAGAAATCGATGACAACATGTCCGTCATAGAACTCATTGTGCCGCGTGTCATCGATTTGAAGGCTCAACTCGAGGAAAGAAAGGAAGATCCTGAGAGAATCAGGGGCTTGGCAAAAGTCTTCGCAGAAGCCGGGGAGACTTATCGTCTTCTCATTCTTTGTCATACAGAGACATTCTTTCCAATCGTCGAAGCAATTGGTCTTTGCTCTGCATATCCGGACCTTGATATCGTGCCAATCACCTTCCCCTTTTGGATGCGCCTTGCCCAAACTATTGGGAAAAAACCATCTGTGGAGCCCTTGTTCATCGAAACCTACAAGGCGCTCATGGGCGTCATTATCCGACACTTACACTTCCCTCCTGACACTACCAGCTTGGCTCCTCAAGAGGCTGACAATTTCCGCTCTTTTAGACATGTCATGGGGGATACCCTAAAGGACTGTTGTCTTGTCCTGGGTGCGGATACGTGTCTGCTGTCGGCATACAATCTCATCACGCTGGCACTCTCTCGCGGTCCTCAGGCAATCTCGTGGCAGGAAATCGAGGCGCCATTATTTGCTATGCGATCCATGGGTGCTGAAGTCGACGTTGATGACGAAAGTGCGGTTCCCAAGATCATGGACCTTATCCCATCTCTCCCGAGTCATCCTAGAATTCGTTACGCTGCGTTGCTCATTATCTCGCGCTACACAGAATGGATTAATCGTCACCCGGATTACATCTCTTTCCAGCTGCAGTACATCTCCGCAGGATTTGAAGACCCTGACATCGAAGTGAGCGCTGCCGCCGGCCAGGCACTCAAATATCTTTGCCAAGACTGTAAACAGGTAACGTCTCTAAATATATACTCTAGGCAATCTTCCAACTTCTGCATAGCATCTTGTAGACTTTCTTCCTACCCTTCATACGTTCCTCAAAACGACCGGATTCAAATTAGTTCAAGATGACCGGCGGCAAGTCTACGAAGCCATCGCATTTGTCATTTCTGCCATGCCGATGGAGAAAGCAGCGGAGTCCCTTCGATCTTTCTCATTCGACACCCTGTCCCAGATTCATTCCGTCACTGGAAAGACTACACCCATCACGAAGCAAGAATTGAAGGAGATAGGCTGTAAGCCAGCGGCATATCCCCTGGGCTATTACTTACGATTCTTGTGTAGATGGTTTAGAAAATTTGGAAGCGATGTTACATGTGATTGGCCCATTTGGTGATCAGCTACCTGCTGCCTGTCAGAACAGCTGCCAGGAAGTTTGGTCCATCTTCGACAGGTTCATCTCCAAGTACGCATTTGACTACGACACCGCCGAGCGAACCACACGGGTTCTCCGACACGGTATCACTCTGTTTGGCCAATCGACGCTCCAAGTCGCACCTGCTGTGCTGTCGTGTATGGTTACGTCATTCGAAGCTACCGGTTTCTCAGCGTTCCTGTGGATTGCGGGTAAATTCGTGGGCAGGTTCGGTCGGGAATCTGACACAACCCTACGAACTGCCTTCGTGACTTTGTTTGAGCGATCAACAAACAAAATAGTTAGCCTCTTACAGTCCAAGGCCCCAAGAGACGTTCCGGATGGTAAGAGCAGCCGCCCGTCCTTGTTCTTGGGTGAGCCTAACGTCGTGGAACAGTTTTGGAAGACTACATTCAGCTGCTTTTGCAGTTGCTGGAAATGGGCCCAGATGTCTTTTTCCAGTCCACCGCATTCCCACTGGCATTCAGAGCTTCCATGGTAGCTCTTACACTCATTCATTCGGATCTTGTTTTTGCAGCATTGGATCTATTCCGCAATATTTTAACCCATGACAGCCTTTTACCGTCCTCGACACACCCGACGAAATTTGCTGTGTATGCAGCTGCCATCAGGACCGTTGTGGAGAAGGAAGGATTTGAATTTGTTGGCTATTTGCTCAGTGGCCTTGTCGGAGACTTTCCTGAAGATTCTACCTCTACGGTTGTCTCTATCTTCCGTTCCATCGCTGTCCTCTTTTCCTCGCAGTTGTTGACGTGGCTACCGCCAATATTACAACAACTCCCCACATCCGCCGCGCCAGTTGAGACCAAAGAACAATTTATGATAGACGTGACCAAGTGAGCCCTTACTTTCTTGGTGAAATCTCGAGTTTTAATTCGAGTGTCCTCAGTTTTGTCAATACTGGACAGTACGACAAGGTGAAGTATAGTATTCTCAGTCTTCACCGAGCCTCCCGAAAAGCTAGGGACCGTCGGCGGGTTGGTCCTCTGGAGCAGTGATTGTAGTCAAATTGTCTATCTCTTCCCTTTCCTGTACTTCAAACTGTCAATTTATGTCCTATCTACGATGGAGCTACGTACCCGGTATAGGCAAACACGCCCAAACTGGCACCGGCGGGCGCGCCGATGCTCACACAAACCGGTTTCTGTGTTCTCCCAACTCCGTCTCTCTTGCATCATGTTCCGTCGCGCTGGTCAGTCTTTCGCCGCGAGCGGTATGTCACCACCTACTCGACCCAGCTTTTTTTAGCCTTATGTGTACCCCGTCCAGCTGGTAGTCGGTCATTTTCCTACTCGGCAGCTCGAAAAAGCTATGCCGATACCATCCAGAACCTGCTCATCCACAAGGACACCAAAGTTCTCTGCCAGGGTTTTACCGGAAAGACGGTGAGGAGAGCCACCTCGCGGCGTTCAAACGGAACAAGTCGCTTACAATGGGCTACAGGGTACTTTCCATGTCAGAGAAGCCTTGGCCTACGGCACCAAGATGGTTGGTGGTGTGTCCCCCAACAAAGCGGGTCAGACGCATCTCGGACTGCCGGTATTTGGTTCAGTCCGCGAGGTACGATGGTCTTTGATGCAATTTGAGCTTTCAGCCCAAGTCTATTACAGGCTGTCAGGGAAGCAAAACCGGACGCTACCGTGCTCTACGTCCCGCCACCCTCTGCTGCCGATGCCATTCTCGAAGCGATCGAGAATGAAATTGGTCTGATAGTCTGCATAACTGAGGGCATACCTCAACAAGACGAGATCAAGGTATGTCCAGTCCCGGTGATTCATGTCGCGCTTTTGACGGTCTGCTGGCGTAGATCATGAACGCGCTCAAGAGCCAGTCAAAGTCGCGTCTCGTTGGCCCTAATTGCCCGGGGATCATCAACCCACTCGGGTGCAAGATGGGTATTCAACCAGGACACATCCATAAGCCGGGAAATATCGGTATGTTCTTGATATGTCATAACATCAACAGGGGTTATATCTCAGTACAGGCATCGTGTCTCGGTCTGGTACATTGACGTACGAGGCCGTCGCTCAAACGACCGGTGTGGGGCTGGGGCAGTCGTTGTGTGTTGGGATTGGTGGCGATCCATTCCCCGGGACGCAACATGTCGATGTCATCAAGGTCTTCCTCGAGGACGATGCGACAGAAGGTAGATCTTTCTCTTCCCTGATAAGGGTGGTATTCATGTGATTAGGCATCGTCATCATCGGAGAAATTGGTGGGTCGATGGAAGAGGAAGCTGCGGAATACCTGGAACAGTTCAACAAGACACGGAAGAATCCTAAACCTGTTGTTGGCTTCATTGCAGGTCGTACTGCACCACCAGGGCGCCGTATGGGTCATGCCGGTGCCATCATCTCTGGTGGCAAGGGTAAGCAGTTGCGGTTCACAGACTTTATGCATCCTGAAATCACTCGAATAAGGTGCTGCATCGGACAAGGTTGCCGCGCTGGAGAAGGCTGGTGTGATTGTCACTGACAGTCCTGCTAAAATTGGTTCATCCATGCTCGAGGTCAGTATTGCGTTTGTTTGCCGGTCGACCTGCTAACGTGTTGTACAGGCGATGAAGGCTGCAGGACTCGCATAGATACCATTACATTATGTCTGGTGAATTAGAGATACTCTCAATCGCTTATATAATTGGATAGATGCTCCCTTGCGCATCTCTACTTTGATCTTTGTTCGACCATGAAATATACGCCATCGCCAGCACTCTCCGAGGCGGCAGCATACCTGTCGTCTGCTTCGTCACTAGCGAAGGTGTCGAATACCACAAAGCTTGAGGTCGAGCAGGTTCGTTATTTGGGCGACTATGCGCTCCTGACAACCCGGTTTGCACATTGACAGCTATACGGATTGTACAAATATCTGACAGTCGCACTGGTGCCCCAGAACCCGCGCCCGTCGTTGTTCGATATAACCGGCCGCGCAAAGTGGGACGCGTGGAGTCATGCTGGGAAAGCGTACGCAGGCAATGGACTGGATGCCGAGAGAAGATATCTCGATGTTGCTCGAGAGCTCGGATGGGCCCCTGGCTCAGGGGTGATGAACGGCCCACAGGAAGAGGGAGAAGTATGGGACGAGGACTTGGGGATGAGCATATTGCCCTCGTCCACGGAAGGCAAAGGGGGGATGGGTGGATCTGTCAGCGCCATGGCTGCTTCAAGAGACGAAGGTAACGACACAGGAGGGCCAGTGTTGCATGCCTTTGCCATCCAAGGGGACGTGAACAACATCACTCGATTTCTCGTTGAGAACTCTTCGGCGGATGTCGACCAACGCGATGAATACGTATGCACGGTTAACACTTGTCGATTCCCCGGCGATGACACTCCTTGCAGGGCTATACAGCACTACACCTGGCGTGTGATAGAGGCAGCTTGCCAGTAGTCAAAGTGCTAATCAAGCATGGTGCAGACGCAACGATCAAGGTCTGTCTTAATGTACACGGACACTGACGCAGAGCTCCTTCAACCTCTTTTCAGGATCCTGATGACCTGACGGCAATAGAACTGGCACAAATCGCTGGGCATGATGAGATCTGTGCCTTTCTGCAAACGGAGCTTCATTAACTAGTGCGTACGTCAAGGGGTTCGCCCGTAAAGCAGGCTACTACAATGAGCAGTGGACAGGGATATGTATTTGCGCGTGCGATCTGTAGTGCACCAAGTTTACAATGGGTCTCCAGGTCACGGCGGAGTCGATGATGGTGGCGAAACAGAATGAGGAGAATCGACGACAGTGTCTGATGGAGTCGTAGATTCAGAAGACGCAGATATCCGTGGTCCAAGCGCTTTGGGATGATATTTTGAACCTGGTGGTATAATACCTCCCTACGAGCCGCTTAGCGACCTTACGCCTCAACCTAAAAACCCACTTACCCATTCCAACAATCGCACTGCAGATTTACTAGGTGTCGCTCCAACTCCTAGCCAATACTTTATCCTGTCCACACTCCACTGAACTGTTTTATGTGTCGCTCCTGGTTCAAGAGCCGGGTTGTATATGCCCAGAAGTTCTGCTGGTTTCGCGTCACGACGTTTGCGCTGGTCTATGGCGACCAGGTGAAATATCTTCTTGTGCTTGCGGCCATGCATGGCCATTCGAATGCGGACGGGCATCTTGGGGAGAAGTCAAGGTCCAAGCGTAGCTGGATTAAATTTCAAGCAAGTCGTGTTGTGTATCACTATTTGGCAAAGAGACACTATCTACACTATCTGCGTTCACGAATCTGGACCCGCACTACCCGGTATCAACTACTCGTCCAGCGGTGAACGTGCAATCCTAGGGGTCATCAAAGGCGAGACATACCATGCAAATATTGTTACCGTTGAGCAGCGTCTGGGCAAGCTGTGTCTTCTTCCGGCCCTGTGGCGTCATCTCGCTGCAAGAGTCGACATTCAAATTTCAGTGGTCATTCCTTCACGTCTAGGAATGCGCGCACTATTCCGTTACATCTTCCAGGACCATGTCTAGGATTGACCAAGTGTTTGACAAGGTTGACGGTGCCAGCCAGATCAACTCACTGACGAAATCATCGAAACCCAGGAGCGTTCCAGTAAACTCCCGGTCAGTTTTCATGATCACCCAAATACGTGATCCAATACATCTATCGATAAGCTCTGTCAAAAGAACGGATCATTATCGCGGGACCTCGTTTTCAATAAGCAGACTTGCCCAGTGGAAGGATTTGAGAAGCCATCAGCGGTGGGCAGAGTGGTAGTAATGGATGAAATCGATTGGTCACGGAATGCATCGATTTTGTACATACAATCTACCTCATGTGCGCCGCTACACACATAACATTCCCGTACTACACAATCACCCACTACTCGTGGCGTCCGTTAGACGCATGCTGATACGCATATCAAGCGGCTACCTATGATGCTCAACATGAAGCAAGAAAGTAAAGGAAGGTCGTGTCGTGCGAAAGAAAAGGACTATCTGGACAGCCGTCGCGAAGGACGTCACATGTTGTTCATGAAATGATGACTGGGTGAAGAAAAGGACATCGACGATGACATAGATGTAGTTATCGTCATAGATCCAGAGGGAACCGATTACTACTGTGCAAAGCTGAAACCTCCTTGTGGTGCACTGATGTCGGAGTGGAACTAGACAACCAGTGAGTTGGCCAGTGGGGAGACAGGAAAAAGCGCACGTACTGCATAAGCACCGGAAGCGTCGACAGCCGGTGCGCTGATGGCAGCGTCTACTTCTTCTTCGTCAGGGAAATACTTGTCCATAATATTGAACGCCTTCTTGTAGATGTCCAAGTTGTCGTGTGACTGGAGGTTGTGGATGGTGACCATTCCACCGGCTTCCTCGACGAATAGAGCATACTGATTCACAGCTCCAGGGCCAGCTGCCTGCTTGTCGGCCTCGCCAACCTTGAGGATGTTGTCGAGACCGTCAAGGGCGACTTGAATAATCTTGTTATCCATCATGGTAAGGAGGTCGCACAGAGGCTTAATGCAACCTTGAGAAACGAGATAACGTATCTGGGAAGGCTCATGGAGACCTCCAGAAGTCGCATTGGAAATTGCCCAGCAAGCCTCCTTACGTGTTTTGAAATCGGCATTCTGAAGGATGTTAATGAGGGGAGGGATGATGTTGGCATCAATAACGGCCTGAATCTGAGGAGGTGAACCAGCGGTGATGTTCGAGATAGTCCAGCAAGCCTCTTTCCTAATTCCCTCCTTTGGTGACGACAGGAGTGAGAGAAGGGCAGGAAGGGCACCAGAAGCAATAACCACTTGGGTCTGAAGGTCGTCTCCCGTGACGATGTTTCCGATGGACCGCAGAGCAGGAGTCTGAACTGCAGTCGAACTGTGCATGAGCAAGTCCACCAATCTCCTACACACCGCGGACTCGATCACAGCTTGAATCTTGTCGTTAGAACCGTCGGAGAGATAAGAAATGGCCCAGCAAGCATCAATCAAGATTTCATCATCCATCGAGTAAATCAGTTTAGTCAGGACTGTTAAAGCAGGTGAGATCTATTACGGATGTTAGAAAAGGAAGGGCAAGAGACAGCATGTGGCTTACCAGGTCCCATTCTGGTTGAGGGTTCTTTCCTCGACAGAAGTTGCTCAAGGTCCAGGTGGCATTTCTGAGCATACTCAATTTGTGATTTTCACTCAAGAGCGTTAACAAAGGTCGCAAAGCACCCTGTTGCAAAACGTAGTCTCTGCACTGTGGGCTGTCACCTGCGATGTTCCCGAGTGCCCAGACGGCTTGTTCGCGAACATCGAGTACGGGGGATGACAAGAGGTTGATAAATTCGGGAACTGCACCAGCGCTTATCACGACTTGAGTGTGCTCGGCGGTTCCAGAAGCGATGTTTGTGAGAGCCCAGGCAGCTTCAAACTGCACCGAGGTTGAGTGTTTTTATAGGTGGCGAAGGAAGGACTACTTACCTGGAGCATGGATTGCCCATTTCGCAAGAATTCAACAAAGCGAGGGACTACGCCACATTCGATGACTTTTTCGATAGGTGGATTCTTCTCCTTGGAAAGCAATTTACGGAACTTTGTAGTCGCGTCGAGCTGACGATCGTGATCGTCGGAGAAGACGCCCGAAATCATTTCCTCCGCAAGCTGGGAATCTGTTAGTGCAAGATGCCACTCCTAGGGTGAACGACTCGTACCGGTGGCTCCCAGTCTCTGGTGGTGGCTTCCTCATCGGAATCGACGGTAGAGGTAGGGAGAAAGTTTCTCCTCTTTGCGATGTTTTCTTCGCGTTTCTGTCGTCTGATCTCGACTTGCTGCTCTTCGCGACGACGCCGAAGGTCGTCCTGCTTCAGGCCGCCCTTGTTCTTGTACGCTAGATGTGCACGCGTCCTCTGAGCGATGAGCGGTAGAGGAAAAGTAGAGGACGTACTGGCTCTGCGGTGTTCCATTGTGCGAGACTCCATTGGTGGTGTTGAGAAAGAAGAGACTCGTCGCGTCTCTAGCGTCGAAAATGTTGGCACATCGCTCCCCATCACCTTATCAGCCACTCACACCGTCACAGTCACATTCCGTGACATCACACACTGTCACGTCACACTGATATTGTTCAAACAGTACACAAAGTCACTCGTCTACATATCCTCATCGAACGCGTACTAAACACACAGTCAGCACGCATCCATCCCATCAAAACCTGCCCACTTACCTCAAACGACGCGGGGGGCTCAGCATCCCCCGTGCTCTCATCCAACGCAATGTGCAGGTTCCGTTCACTCCCATGTCCGTTCGGCACCGCACTTCCGTTCGCCGTCACCTCCACGACCACAGGTGGGGAAAGGTCAATCAATTCGGCTTCGTCATCCGGCCTTTCATCCACCAGGATTAAAATCCCCCCTCCACCTGCATATCGTTCCGACAACAGGCTCGAAGGCCCACTTCCCATTTTGCCTGCTCCAGCTGACGCTGCCCTACCTCCTTTCCCAGCCTGTGCGTGAAGCGAGACGGGCCGGACTGGCTGATACCGTCCGTCGGGGGGGAAGCCGATGTAGCTCAGCTGGGCCGGCGTCACGCGTGAAAAGTTTGCAACCTTCTCAAAGTTGGGTTCCGCCTTTCGCTTCGTCGAGACCGCCTTGGATTCGTCCGATCCCACGTCTTCCATCTTCATCTCGATGTCCCCGTCTTTCTTCGAGTCCACTTTTTCATCCTGTGTAACGGTTAGCAATGCCGAACAACTAACTAGTGATCTGGCTCACGGTCTCCATCGCGTCAGCATCGGCCGCCGCTTTTCGTTTTTCTCTGGCCTTCACCTTTGCCGTTGTCGAAAGCACAGCAGTAGCCATCTTCGCTGCTGTCTCCCTCTTCGGTGGTGTTGCAGGTGCTGGATAGGCAAATAAACTTGGCCGGGCGTTCGAGGTGAACTCGAATTTGGGCACCTGCAAGGTGGTTGGCATCGGCAGCGTGTGAAGTCAATTTAACCAACCTTCAGATCTTCATTCAGGCCAATGATAGCCGTAGGCTCAAATGCAAGGCAACCGCAGAGCGCGAGAGGATACCAATACCAAAACTGGCAGAACAAGGCCATGCCGACAATAGCATTTGTATTTCGACTCCCTGCCCGGCTTTGTAGGCTAATGGTCACATTACGACCTCCTGCGTCGATAAACCCTTGACCAACGGCTGCACCAAAGCGTGCCATGGGATCCTCGTGTTTGTTAGAAATAACCTTGGTATAGAGTGCACGCGTGGATGACATGGATGGAGACGATGCCTCGGATTGCTGTACAAGGATCATACCAAGAGCAATAAATGCCCCCTGACGGACAAAGTCCACCCCATCCCGGGTCATTGGTTCCAGAATCTCTACAGCATCCTTTAAGGTGCTCGGGGGTTAGAATTCCAAACAGCCTGAAGGTGGTTCTCACCTGCATGCCTGTGCCCGCACACGCAATGCCGAGCGCGAGAGTAGCTCCGCATCTGACATGGGGATTGTAACTCTCACTGAGGAGCTGAACTATCCGGGGAACTTGACCAGGATTCTTGAAAAGAAGGAACGCAAGTGACGTGACAGCTGCTCTCCGCACGTCGTCTGACGTGTCTGAAACAGCAATGTGTAGCAGTTGACGAACGGCATCATTGTTTGACGTTCCAGCATACGCGAGAGCGAGGGTGTAAACACCACCGTAACGCAAGATGGGGTCCTGTACAAGTTTTGTTGGAGAGATGCGACCGAAAGACAGAAATTAATTACCTTCTCGGTCAACAACGACCGGATGGTCTCGTCAGCTTCCTCTTGCCGGCCGTAAAATACAAAAGCAAGAGCCATGGCCAAACCGCGAATGATCTTCTCGTGTTGAGTCTCCCGAGCGTAAGTGATCATTTCTTCGGCACAATTTTGATTAGCAGAACCTAACATCACAAGACCCATGGCATATCCTGCGGCCTCGCCGGCAACAGCAGAATCCGAGAAAAGTGTTTCCTTCAGATCGTCATACGCATCGGAGCTGCGTCCGCCCATTCCGGCAATGCCAAGACCCAAAGCAGCACCGTGTTGCACTATCTCGCCTTGTGCGTTCTTCAGAGTTTCGCGAAGATAGTTTTCGACGATCTGTCCATTACCACAGCCGGCGTTAATCAAGCCTAGTGCATAAAGAGCTCCACCTTCTGAATATGCAGCTCCTTGAATCTGGCTCTCGACGCCATTCTGAGGGAGGTAAGGGCCAAGAATATTCATGCCTTCTTGGAAGTACCCCTTATGGATAACTCCGAGGGCAGCAGTAGCCGAGAACTTTGCCCAATTCGTAGCCATACCTAGCCATTCAAGGTTTTCCCGAAGGAATACGTCCGATGTCGTGCCAGCATGCATGAATGCATTCTGCAGTGTGAGGGCGGTGTGGTATATTGATGACCGAGGCTCAAGTGACTCCTAAATGAAATGAGTTGCATGATAGGACCTGTCCTATGGATAGAGTTACCTTGCTGTTCTTCAAAATCAACATATCCACCTTGTTCGTTCGTTTAAGGAACTCGAGATAAAGCTTTACGGACTCCTGTCCGCCGAGTATATTATGGAGCTTGTCAAATATAATCTCTGTCTCCTGCTTACCACGATCGGTCACGAAAGAATCAGATCATGTGGACAAGGGAAACCAACCTCGGTCCCCTCTGGCAGATGCTTCCGGACACCTTCCAAAAAGTCTCTTGTGCCACCTTCAGCCAAATCAAACGCAAACTGATATGCCAACAGTCTTTCTTTGGGAATTAGTGACGTCAGCAACGGCACAGTCAGAGAAGGGTTGTTGAGCGTAACAAGGAGGCGTGCGAGTGAGTGGATATGGGAGGACTTTGTTCTAGAAGATGGCGCGGGGAAGAGCGGCAGCAAGAAGTTAAGAACCTGATCACGGTACAAGAGGGGGAAACCGGTATCAAGAACTGCCTCCATTGCATAGGACAGGAGTGATACATCGCGGGTGATGTTGTAGATTCGAGAAACTACATCGAGGCGGCGAGACTCGAGCGCAATGCCGATTGCCTATAGGAAAGACAATGAGCAGCAGCTTATGGGTCCGGAACGAGGGTGAAATGCACCTGCCTGTACTCTCCTTCGTCTATACAACGCTGGAATATGGATTCTATAATGAACTGTAACCGAGGGTCGATTTTGGTTCCCATAAGGGCATCTTCTGAACGCTGGAGAATGTATCTGTCTATTGCTTTGGCTGGGAGGCGAAGCATGTTTGTCGGAGTGCCTGTATGACGCGGTGGAGAGAGACATACAAATGACGGTTTCAACGAATTCGCCCGAGTTGTAATCACGAGCTTCCGCCTCGAACGCGCTGCCTGCGCCAAGAGCGAACGAGAGGGCTTCGTCGTATTCGCCCAAGTAGTAGTAGACTTTGCTGGCGAGCAAGGCAGCGAGATCGCGAGCAGGTTTTGGAAGCTGCTCGGACTCATATAAGCTTTCACTGGATAGAAGGTAGTTGTGAGGTGAGAGAAAAGAAAGAAGAAAGAAGTGCGTGCATGGGGGCAATGTGTTCTGATATTTCTGCCCAAAATTGTGGGACGAGGGAAAGGAGAGCTGTGAGGGCGTGCCGCTTGAATTCGGGGTCGGGTTCTGAGAGGAGTGCGAGCACGCCGGCAGCGGATGACTGAGCGCGGACGACCATGACGAGGTCGTATTCAATGTTCCTTATGAGACGCGTCACCACCAATCGACAGAGTCTTTCAAGCGGAGTCTGTCGGAGATCCAATTCTGCCATCCGTCCCGACGCGAGCTCGTCGTCCAGCTTGACCCAAACATGTTCCTTGCAAGGTCCTCGTCCCTCCGCGTCGTCGCCCGCCTCGCCCGTCCACTCGCAACAAACGCACCCGCTGGCTCCCAATACTTTGCCCAGCTCAATGCTCTCCGCGAGCACGCCGCACGTGTGTACCCCATTCTCAACACATTCTATCTACTCACTTCTCTGCAGATACCGCTGACCTCTGGCGCAAAATAAGGTATGCGACCAGTCCGGGTACCTTTTGTTTCACTCATCCTCTTCTCAGCTTCTACGTCGCGTTCCCTGCCAGTGCGTCCTACTCAGCCAGTAATCTCCCGTCTCATGTTCCTTGCCAGCTTTTGTCACGTGTGCATGGGTGTACAACGTTGAGTCGGAACATGCCGCTCACGAAGAACCCTTGATAGAAGAGAACGACGGCACTCTTCCTCAGCCCCCGCCTTATTCATACCTGAACCGCAGGGTTAAGCCCTTCCCATGGGGCGGCAACTCTCTATTCTTCAATTCAAAAGTAAGCTTTCGCATCTCCATCTCAGTGGTATCCCTCAACTTCGCACAGTACAACAAGGACATGGACAAGGCGGACGAGTAAACCGGACTAGCACGCTCGATTCTGCTCAGTCCCTGTTAACCTTGATGTTGTGAAACTCCTTTGTGTAACGACGTGACAGTTTGCGCCGTTGTTTCCGAATGGCCACTAGCCGTAGCTCGCCATCAATCAGGAGCTCCAGCCATGAACGTGTTAGATTAATCCCAATGGGTGTCAAATTGTCATATACACCGCCATCTAACATGTTGCTCAAGAAAGTTAAATGCACGCGTCGCAGGGGTGACCAAATCATTGCTCTAGCATGTCAACCAAGCGCCCAACAAAGTGCCACCCATGACAGTTATCAACGCGGTGAGCGCCGGTGAAAAACTCAGCGTCACAGAATGCACATTTACAGCAGCGTTTGCGGTACTGAAGATCAGTTTAGTCTTGCTCTCAGGGATCAGGTCTGTTGCTTACCCGGTGGGACCCGCAATCACAGTGAATTCTGAGCCGGCAAACGAAGTAACGACGCCTGCACCACTTGTTGCGAGAGTAATAGCAGAACCGCCGACGGAAGTCACTATACTCTCGACCACACCACCGACGGCTGCCGAAGATACGGATAAGCATGTTTGTTGGCACGGGAAGATTGGAACCACATACATGTCACAGTCGCAAGAATAGAGCCGACGTCCGTTGTGTGGGAAGCGAGCCAAGTCGAAGCTGTATAGAATGTTGAGCAGTACCACTGTCAACGAACCAGCAACATACCATCCGAAAGACCTTCCTGAGCGCCAGACGAGATGGCACTCAATCCAGCACTATACAAAGAATCTACCTCGGACGTGTACGGGTATAAGGCGCTGCTGAGGTCATCTGCGGCCGTAGAGTTAGCACGAATACAGAATACAGGTGTCCTACCCACATTGGCGTTCGACTTGAATGGGCTCGGCACGGCCAAGCGTCACCAGGACGACGAGATAGACGAAAGGATTGTGTTGGTGTGCATGATAGCAAAGGGATGTCGAGTCTAGAATTCGAAAGGGTGGTCGGAGGGGAAACGATCTACGGGGATGGTTTTAATGTGGTGAAGATTCAGATGCTCATGAAGCAGTGCCATAACTACCGACAGTACTGCCCCGGTGTCATCTTCTGTCGTTCTTGCCGTGCGCGCTTGTCGGTGCCGAAAGAGGCAGGTGTCGCTCCGACTGGTCCGAATCTCTTCTTCGTCCCCATGCCTCGCCCTATCATCGCACCTTCTGTGCTCGCCTCCGACTTCGGCCAGCTCACCGCAGAATGCGAGAGGATGATCAAAGGGGGAGCCGAGTGGCTCCATATGGGTACTCCCTTCCAACGACTTCTTCAGGCCCTGTGATTGACTGTAGCGCCCTCCGCAGACGTCATGGATGGGTATGCTCTGTCGCCTTGCGACCTCAGATGGCTACTGATTGATCTACAGCCACTTTGTGCCGAACATCACCATGGGTTGGTTGTCGCTCTACAAATAACCTCTCATCCTAACATGTGCTCCAGGCGCACCTGTGCTTTCCTGTGTATCAAAGAGTGTGCCCGGAATATTCATGGATTGTCACATGATGGTAGCGCAGCCCGAGAAGGTAATCCCACAACGTAGCCTCTTCGCGATGCGGATCATTTAACACCCCGGCATCCTAGTGGGTCAACGATATTGCCGATGCGGGGGGTTCGTTGTACTGCTTCCACATCGAAGCAGCTTGTAGGTCTGCGTTCTCCCCCCTTTCCATGCATTTCTAACATGCCGAAGCTGATGCTATATCCCTCATCCGTGCTATTCATGAGCGCAACATGAAGGCTGGCGTTGCAATTTCCCCGGATACGCCATCCACAGCCATCACAGATGAAATCGGTACCGCGGCCGACATGTTGTTGGTTATGACCGTATATCCTGGTAAGCCGCACACGTCTGATCGAGCCCACTACCAGTCCATGAAAGACTTGTGCTAGGTCGCGGTGGCCAGAAGTTCATCGAACGCTGTGTTCCCAAGGTTGCTGAGCTTCGCGCTCGATTCCCCGACAAAGATATCGAGGTCGATGGCGGTGTTGGCCCGAAGACAATTGATGTCTGTGCTGAGGCTGGTTCGTCCTTGGTTTGTAGTATCGACTTTGAAGCTGAGATCTACGTGCACAGGGAGCAATGTCATCGTAGCTGGAACTGCGGTCTTCGGTGCTCCTAGTCCTGAGGATGTCATCGCACAGTTGAAGGCGAGCGTCTCGGCTGCCCAGGTGAAAAGAACTCGAGCTCCGTGATCCCATAGATCTTGTTTGTTAAGAGGGGACGACTTAGTTCTACAATCGGGAGTGTTCCGAGGTAAAACATTAGAATTCGAATATGTTATCGTCCTATGCAAATTCTACAGCTAGATCGATGCTGCGACTTTTCATTGCGCACGACCTAGCTAGCATGGTCCAGAATGAATGGAGTAAACCGTGGAATGTATGGACAGGGAAAGGGTGGTGATCAGAAGCTGGTATATCATGTCACAGTTCGCACTGGAAGAAGTCAGAGATTTCTAATCCAACAATAGCGGAGATTGCAAATTGTATGCATGTACGATATGCGTGATCGTGAAAAATGTGGAGCTGAATATCGGAATAAGTAGATTGTCGAATGGGTAGTGAAGATCGCAGGCTAGACAGCAGGACCCTGTAAGTCGTCACCACTGGAGCCACTCTCCATACATATTTGGTCGTTCGCCACGAATATATGCTTCAAAGGTTCGTTTGAGGACAGTTGCCCAGTCAAGGTCCCGTTTATCGTCGACGACTCTGTCCACCCATTCTTCGGGCTCGACATCTGGGATGGCGGCAGCACGTGCAGCTCTCTCGCCGGCTGAGAACTTGGAACCAAGGTCTGGCCAATTGCGCGAAGAGTCAAATGGCTTCCACCTAAGTGCACATGGGTCAAGCAGCGAAATCACGTCTGGTCGCGAAAAGCACTCACCAAAAATTATGAAAATGATAAGAGTAGGCACCACGGAAGAAGCCCTCGAAACCCAATGCTTGCGGTGCCGCACTATTTTGTGTAGGTGTGTTGAAAAAGTCGGCAAATCTTTGGGAAGTTGTTCAGCATCATCCACTTTCAATCGGTGTATTGGTGCTCACTCGGTAAAATATGGTTGAGGGGGTCGCTCGCGCTGGAAAACCTCAGTATTGAGCCACGCAGAATCAAAAAGTGCATCCGGAAGGCGTAAAAGGAGACCTTCCAGGTGCGCGTCCTTTGTGTATCGGGAAACCGTCATGGGGTGGAAGTCCAAACCATTTCTGAGGGCCGTGCGGAAGAGGAACGATCCGAGAGCAGAGTTTTTGTTCATGCGAAGCACCGCAGTGTTGTATTTCTCCAGACGTGACCACCGATATGCGAACGCACCCTTCCAGCCCCAGAGTTCATCCCAGTCCCGCAGGAAGATGGTGTCTGCGTCAAGGTAAATACCACCAAACCTGTGGCATAGCACGAACCGAGCCATGTCAGACAAAATAACGGAAAGACGATCGTACGATGACGAAGACTTGGAGCCTGTGCGATTAAGCATGTCATCTTCATCGGACTTGTCGCTGCCAGTGGAAGATGGTTTAGGGGTTGTGGTCGTGTCGGTGCTGTTGTCCAACTCAACCATCGTAGAAACCTCGGCACTCTTGGATCGATCAGCAGGAACATTAATAATATGACCTCCGGAATTGAACAGGGTTTCCTTGAGCTCTCGCCATTCGTCTTTAAGTTCGGGGATACCATCAAGTTGGTCCGTGGTGTTCCAGAGCTTGAACTTGATAACATCCTTGAACCTAGGGTGCAAGAACGGAGCTGCCCACGGATTTGTCTTGAGTTGCTCGTACATGTCGGTGAGGGCCGAAGGGTTGGGGACAGAGGCTGCGGGGCCAGGATTGATCCACAACCAAAACTCTGGCCGACAAACGTTGTGCTCAGGGTCCTCTTTCAGATGAAGGCCGAGATTTTGCGTGAACAGAAAAGACAGAAGAGCAAGATACGGTTTGTCAGTGAATGGACCGGTCCAGAACATATGGAAAAGGTGAGGATTTTCAGGGTCGCATGGTGACGGGAGACTGGAATAAGGGATGTGCTGCAGTGTTGGACGGAGGGGTAAAGGAGGTTCCCATTCTACTCCACGCTTCTTCATAAGCCCAGCGTTAGGGTCCTGGATGCCAGCAGACTCCGCAGGACGCGGTGCAATAACGTTGGCCAACGATATTTGCGCCGGTTCAGTAAAGTTTTCACGGTCTTGCTCCATGTAAATGTATCTCCATTCGTCCATCTTGCCTCTCCTCAGGTGATTACCATTGTCTAGACCACCACCGAGGCGGAGAACCTCGAGACAATCACGAACATACTGGGTACACGAGGATGAGTGTTAACGCAGACGTGTGATCAGTGCTATTTACCTTGTTCTGAGAAAAGTCGCACTGCTCCATGATGATGTCTAGATCGGCAACAGAGCCGGGAACAGGACGCGGAGGGTAGGCAACGTTTGGTGGCTGACTGTGGACGTCAAGGTAGACACGGCGTGGACCGTCCCCTCGTGTGGTCGTGGCTACAGGACCGGGCGGCGGTCTGAATCGAGAAGGGATGGTGGGGACTTTTCGCGGAGGAAGGGCAGGATTTAGAGGTGGAGCTGTCAAGCCAACTTGCTCCGGAACTGATGGCGTGTGTTAAGGATGTGGTAGACTACCATGGCATTCAGATGACTTACTCTCCCTCTTGCTGGGGTAGTGGCCACTAGCAATCTCCCATTTCCAAATTCGCTGGATGTCCTCTCTGCCAAAGACGAGTGTGGACGACTCTCCGAAATTGGGGGTCCACTGTTTCTCCTCAGGACCAAACCTGCGAGCAAAGGAGAAGAATGTACAAAGAGAGGCGACCAAGAGCAGGCAGACGATGAGTGGGCCCCGTCGCCTGCCAACGCGCGAGAGGCCAAGCTGTTGCATGCGAATTGGATTTGGCATGAAGAGACGCAGCCTGCGAGTGCGCACGCCGGGGATTGGAACAGAGACAGGGACTGTCCAGGACAAGGAGCGAGTATGTCTGTGCATCTTCTCCTGGACCGCGGAGGAATACGTTGGGAGGCCGTTGGTCATACGTGCCTTCTCTGGGTAACCATTTCCACGTTGCGGTATGGAAAGATAGTTGAGAGACGCCATGGGTCCAGAGGCGGCAACGAGGACGAAGGCTCGCGAGGACGCCGGTCAGAGGCTCTTAAGAATGACCAAGGTTTGATGAAAATTCTGTCCCCCTCACGACATTAATGGCTGCGCGCGAAAACATTTCCTCTCTGGTATATTCCGCAGCAGTCCATGTTTACTACATACATCCAATCTACCAATGTAGCCATTCCCCGTACATATTCGGGCGTTCGCCACGAACGTACGACTCAAATGTCCGCTTCAGCACTGTAGCCCAGTCGAGATCGACCTTGTCATCATCGATGTCGTCTACACAATTGTCCGGATCAGCATCCGGGTTCGCAGCTGCTCTGGCTGCACGTTCACCCTCCGCAAAACGGGGCCCAAGATCGGGCCAGTGGCGAGCCGGATCGAATGGCCGCCACCTAGTATCGAACGCGTAAGCGAATGATTCACCGTTAGCGGCAGAGTGTAACATACCACGAGTTATGAAAATGATACGAAAACGCGCCTTTGA
Organism: Boletus coccyginus; assembly: GCA_025782845.1. NCBI lineage: Eukaryota > Fungi > Basidiomycota > Agaricomycetes > Boletales > Boletaceae > Boletus > Boletus coccyginus. Next base: position 203,500 of record JAHZSR010000056.1, on the reverse strand, counting down.
AGAACCCATCAAAGCCAGTCGTAAGAGGAGCAGCGCCCTGACGCGCGGGAGTATTGAAGAAGTCGGAAAAGCTAAACACGGGGGTAGTAACAAACACTTACTCTTGTCCGTGTAGGGAGAGCGAAAGAACTCACGTGGTAAAGAAAGGGTGAGGGGGTCGTTCATGTTGTAACCCCTCGGCATTGAGCCAAGCAGGATCAAAGAGCGCGTCAGGGAGTTGAGTCAACAGCGGCGATAGATATGCGTCCTTCAGGTAGCGAGTGACTGAGCTGGGGTGGAAGTCGAAACCGTTCCTCAAAGCAGTCCGGAACAGGAACGACCCAAGTGCGGAACCCTTGTTGAGGCGAAGAACCGCAGTGTTGTAAAAATCGTGATAAGACCAACGATAGGCAAACGCTCCTTTCCACCCCCATATCTCTTCCCAGTCACGGAGGAACAGGGTGTCTGCGTCAACGTAAATGCCACCAAAACGATGGGTAACGATGAATCGAGCCACGTCGGACAGGATCACGGAAAGTCTGTCATACGATGTTTCCGACTTTGACCCTAGGCGGTTGGCTATGCCATCACTTGACGCCGGCCTCGGAGAGTTGGGATCTGGAATGCTGACAGATACGCCCCCAGAATTGAAAAGAGTGTCCATCGAGCGCCATTCCTCCCGGATCTCTGGAATACTATCCAGTTGTTCAGTGGTATTCCAGAGCTTGAACTTGATGATGCCCTCGAAGCGCGGATGTAAGAAAGGGGCTGCCCAAGGGTTCGTCTGCAAGGACTGGTGCATGTCCGTCAGCGCCGAAGCCGCGGGGGTAGCAGCAGCAGGGTAAGGATTGACCCAGACCCAAAACTGAGGGCGACATGATAGCCCACGACTGTTCTCGAGTTGAAGTCCAAGGTTTTGAGTGAACAAGAACGAAAGAATGGACGTATATGGCTTGTCATCGAATGGACCAGCCCAATACATGTGGAAAAGGCGCGGATTTTGCGAAGAACATGGTAGGTTGACATCCAAAGGATGTCTCTGCCGGGACGGAAAACTCAAGGGAGGTTCCCATGATAACCCCTTTTTCTTCTGTAAACCTGCATTAGGGCCATACCGTCCGATTGGGTGTGCGGCGGGGACCAAAGGAGTATTAGTATGTTGAAAACGTAGATCTTCTGCGTCAGATCCTTCCTCCGTGTATATATACTTGACTTTGTCCAAATTTCCTCGTCGTACTCGTCGCCCGTTATCCAGCCCGGCACCGGTTCGTAGAAATTCAAGACAGTCGCGGACAAGCTGACTAGCCTTCAGATCCCGACTCTTAATAGGGAAAGGAGAATGTGGCTCACCTTCCCGTTAACAAAATTACAATGATCTAGTATTATATCGAAGTCTGCGATGCTGCCCGAGATCGGCCGAGGTGGGTATGCAACTGTATCATGATCTTGAGAAATATTTTGTAGTATGTGGTATGTCCTTTGTGAACCAATGCCTCGGGTTGTGGTGATTACAGGACCATGAGGAGGGGTGAACGGCGAAACGAGCGTGTGCGCCTTGGCAGGCTGCATGGCAGGATTAGGTATGGGGGTGGTGAATCCGATTTGTTCCGGTACTGGGCAGAGTAAATATGTACGCCAGGTAAAGGATGGAAAATATCTTACTCTTTGCACTACTTGGATAATGACCGCCATCTATCTCCCATCGCCAAATTCTCTGTAGTTCATCCCTGCTGAACACCAGGGTCGAATCTCTGAAGGTTGGGGCCCAGTTTGTTTCCTCTGTGCCCAGGAGTATCAGAATGACAGAGACGGCGAAGAGTCCCCCGAGGAAAGCGCAACAGCGAGAGAAGAACCCTCTGCGGCCAAGCCAAGATATGGATTGTACGCGTGCGGGGCTCACTATCCTCACGCGGAAACGGCGTGTTTTTGTGCCAGGCGCAGAAGCAGGGAGAGGGATCGGCCATGATCTATGGGCGGCTCGGGTGTCCATCTCTTGGACAACGGACGAGTCGATGTGGTCAGTGTATGGACCGCGCCTGATGGTAGTTACGTAGCGAGACGAAGTTGGCATGTTAGGATGTGCAAGGAACGTGAGGGTTCATGGCAAAACTCGAGATGGAGAACTTCGAGGCGGCGACGGAAAGCCGAATTCACTCCAAGTTTCAAGTCTAGACACGACGGGTCACCCAATTCACTACATACTGGTACATGTGCAACAGCGGCAGTCTCTACGTCGTTGGAAACAAACGGTCATTTTATGCTGACTCAACGCGCGCCGAGAGGTTGCAATTCGAGATCAGCGGTATCAGTTGGGACAGACAAAATTCGAAGGGTGTTCGTGTGTCCGAGACCTCCCTTCCACCCCTGCACGGCGATGATGGTCGTGCCGGTCTTGATGATGTTCAACTCAAGAGCATTCTTCAATCCAAAGCGAATGCGATTGTCAACCTGAAGGAAGACCACACTCAGTATGCGCTCGAAAAATCCATCGAACCAGCGACTCACGTCTATCTGCCATTGACTCTCGGGAATACCGCGTGGCTCGGGGTACCAGAATGGGTAACATCCACGGTGCAAGTGGATCTGACGGGCAGTTTGCTCGTTGCGGGTTACTGAACGGAAGCATGCCACATCAATACAACCTCGTTATGTCATGCTCAGACGAGCGTACCGGTGATGATCGGGACTAAAGGTCGGTACTTGGACACCAAGCGAGCAGTGTTACCGCTGGTGGACAACACAAGAATAGCACTAGCATTCTGCTCGGAAGCTGCAGCAACCGCAGCAATCGCTACGGTTTCCACCGTCTCCGTGGGTCGAGGCTGGATTGCCCTCAGCTCATCATATAGAGGGGGGTAACAAATAGCAGCTTCAGCAAGAAGGCATGTTTCGGCCATCATGAGAACTTGGATCATATTCAGCCGATCGATCTAAGCTGGGACATGTGGAATACTTACCAGATTCCACAGGGTAGCTTCCTTTCGCAGTCTCTCCTGACAACATGACACAATCGGCGCCATCGAGTACAGCATTGGCAACATCGCTGACTTCTGCGCGTGTAGGCCGTGGGTTGTACTAATGAAAATTTAGTAAACCAATAAATACCAAAAAGGCTTTTTTTTCTTTGGCTCACTGTCATGGACTGGGGAGATCAGATTAGCTCTCAATCGAGTCGAGAAACAATCCAAGTGTCACCTCAAGCATCTGCGTAGCCACGATCACAGGCTTTCCGGCGACGTTGCATTTGGCAATCATCATCTTCTGAGCCAAGAAAACCTGACTTGCGGGAATCTCGATACCGAGGTCACCACGAGCAACCATCACTCCGTCACATTCGCGCAGGATTTCGTCAAAGTTTTCTACACCTTGTTCGTTCTCGATCTTGACGATGATCTTGATGTTAGCACCGTCGGGACCAAGGACCTGACGGATGTCCTTGACATCCTGAGCACGGCGAATAAAGGACGCAAAAATCATGTCGACACCATTCTTGACGCCGAATTGCAAGTCTTTTTTGTCCTTGTCAGAGAGCGCAGGGAGATCCACGTCCGTCTTTGGGAGATTGACGCCCTTGCGGGAAGAAAGGGTGCCGTTGTTCAGAGTACGAACGCTGACGTTGGCGCCGTCGATAGACAAGACGAGGAGAGATAGGATACCTAAATGTGGGTGAGCATATGGTCCAAGAATTACATCAAATGAATTACCGTCGTCGATGTAGATGAGTTTTCCCGGTGCAGTGACCCTGGGAAGGTTTTTCTGCGACAAAGGGGAGTGGTGAGAATGCCCAAGACGTGTTGCTCAACAAAAGTTACTAACGTAGTCAAGCCAAAGGCGCTCGCTATCGCAAGATTCGCTGTACTTGTCATCTGTGGTGATTATGAATTCGTGTCCTGCCTTGATGGGGATCTAAAACAGGCGTGAGTGCTGACCAACAGAGGCTAGCCTATATGCGCACATCTTTTCCGTCCCTCATCAAACCGGTGCGAATCTCAGGACCTTTCTATCGGATAATGAGCTCTACCCTTTAATCGAGTGCTTGGGAGTACATACAGTATCCAGAGCGATCGCAACAGGACGTCCGGGCTCGGCTTCACATGTGTTTCAATACTGATGCACTATCTTGAGAGGGGAGAGCGGCCTACCGGCAACCATCTTTCTGGTGTTGTCGATGACACTCTGGTGATAGTCATAGGAACCGTGAGAGAAGTTCATGCGGACTGATGTTACGGTGTGAGCGATAGCACGATCGCATTACTGCATGTACGACTCACCGACATTGACACCGGCGCGCCTCAGTGCAGTAAGCTTTTCGACGGTGTTTGTGTTTGGCCCTGCAACGACATGAGAGTCTCGATCGAATCACCGAGTGAGAATTCGTACCAATCGTCGCGATGATGGCAGTCTGAAGGTGTGTGGGCTTGAGTTGGTCCGGGACGAAGGGTGGTGACGTACCTTGCGAAGGAACTTGGTTTCAGCAGTTGGTAGAATGGCCTTTGCGGGGCTCAGGGTAGAGTTCCACTCGAGCTGAGAACGGATGCCGTCGTAGATGAACATGCTGGTGTGGGGAGAGGAATGGAGGGTGTGATCTGCGGTGGCAGGAATGAGGAGAGGCGGCTGATGGTAGGAGAGAAAGATATGATAACAGCCAGGCCCGTCTTATCGATTACGCGGGTATATTTGGTGCCAGGGGACTTACCTGATAGGCTTGGTGCTGTACGTGAAGGAGTGGTGGGAGTAACTAGGCACCAGTGTGTTCGCGTCGGGCTTGTGCGTTTTTATCGCAGGCTGTCATGCCTGACTGACTCAGTGGCCCGTCAATCCCGTCAAGTACGACTCACGGCCGACGAACGTGTCAGTGATCACCGAAAATTAACCAGTTCGATAACATTACGACAGATATTTATCTCGTGCTTTGGTCGTGCACGTATACAAGCTAGACCAACATCCATGGCTGAACGAAAATGGGAGTCAAGCACAACTATATAGCGGAAAACAGGCAAAAGAATAACAACGCAGGGGCCGTGGATAACGTTAAAGTACTCTCAGTGTCCACCCGTGCAATCCTCCGTCCGCACTCGCTGCAGCCTGAGCAGCAGCGAGCCAACCTGGGTCTGGTGTTGGTCCTCCGGGGGGCGTAAGAATGTGACTGGGAGTCATACCGCTGAGATCAATGGATTGAAATACGTTGTCGCAAGCTATGGTTCTTCCAGAATGGTACCCAACCCCATCTGAAGCCCTGATGAATAAAATAGGCAGGCTTCTGCCAGCAATTGATGGCTGCGGAGAGTTGCTGGCTGTTTGGGAGGTGCCACTGGTTGGTCCGTCGACCTGAGTCCCCGCTGCGGCGCTGTCGCCACCAGATGGTGCTGTATGCGGACCAGTTGTTGCACCGTCGGTGGTTAAAGTATTGGGCGGGATGACTTCCTCCTGGAGTGCTTTGATGATTTCGGTGAGTGAAGGCATCTCCACCGTCACCAGGGTGTGCAACGATGGGTACCTCCCCGCGGGGACATTGGAGGAAACACCTGGCATGGCCCCGTCGTTCGGCGCCAATTCGGATGAAGGGCCAGGGATTCCACCGCCGTAAGAAATATTCGTGAGTGGTCCCGGTGCGTGCGGCGGAAAGCAACGTGCACGGAGAGGACCGACGTTGCCAAGATAGACTGTGAGTGGCTGCTTTGTGCGTGTTTTCGGGTCTTCATAGAAGAAGTTGGAGACCGTCAGTTCCAAGGTGTTATTCGCTGGGCGGTAGCTCGGGGCCGTAAACAGAGTTGGGAATGGTGTGATGGGAAGTTCGGGTATTGAGTTGTTCTGGCCAAACGCATCAAAAAACGTGTATTGGAACTTGGCTATGAAAGGGCATGATTAGCAAGTGAAGTTGTGGGTGATACAAGAGACGCATACAGATGCCGACAATTGTCCAACACAAATAGTCGTCCACTTCGTCAGAGAGAACTCGAACGCCGTCTTTCGTTTCTTCTCTAACACGAGGTGACTGGAAGATGAGAGGGTGCATTCCACTTTGGGGTGATACTCCGGGAGTAGATGGGGTAACTCCTGGTGGGCCGGGGACAGGACCAGCGGCAGACAAGTAATGCCTCGAGCCGTCAGCATTGACTCGTTGCAGTGCTATTTTTTGCATCTGACTGACGGGGCCGCCGTCTTCTGGAGAGACCCGACCTTTGTCTACTTTGCGAATGACGAGGGGTGATGTTGCGATATTAGAGAGCGTGTCAGATAACACCACCTCACACCCATACGTCACGGCCTGATGGCCACCTAGAGCATTGTGAACGTGAGTATTGGTGCATAATACTTTCAGGTCACGTGAAAACGTACTGTGGACCGGCGGAGCATCCTCTGGGCGGCGCACTACATTTACATTGAACGCTGACCAACTGACGTTACTGGCACACAATTGGGCAGAATCAATGGTCATGTATTTGGTGCGAACCGTCTGTGAGTTGATACGGTTGAAAAGAGAAACTGGACCTCCGGCCAGAATGCACGACGAGATGTTACGCGTCTTGGCTGTCTTCTTTGAGGGCTTAGATATAATTGTTACAGGAGCTGAATCAAAAGACGCCCAAACACGGCCACCAGTATTATCACCGCTGCCCTCTCCCGTGGCCGAAGGAGGATCCATGATGTCGAGAGATAGTGTGAAGCTCTTGGCCTTGGCAGTACCGGTGACGTGAAGGAACTTGAAGCTACCCGCCATGTTACTGTCGAGAGAAGTTTTCTGATCAAAAGAGCGCTCTCCCTGTTCAGAAACAACGGCCATGGAGAGCTGCTGGGAGCGCATCTGCCATACTGGTCCCTGAATATGGACGATAGGAGGGGGGCAGAGGAAGCGCTTTTCGCTACCATACGATTTTTGGGCGACGGCGGCATGCAGACACATTACTGTGGTCATCGGTATGACATGTGCTGGGTCCTGGGAGACATGATCGCGTACGGTACGACGAATTTTCGGATGGGGGTCCTCCTGTTCACCTTCATCCAACTTGCGCTTACTGTTCTTGCCGGAAGGCTTATCGCGGAAGGAAGGTGAATAATGACGCGTTTAAGCGCTCGGTGAGGGACGGACTTACCTGGGGAAGTAGGGTGACGTGGTGTGGAGCAGTGAGCTGAGGGGGAGGAATGGCCCAGTGATGGAGGGCAGATTCTGGGGGTAGCTGGTCTTTGCGGCTCGCGGCAAGGATAGACTGGAGAGACGCGCTTGGATCGGGATTAGAAAGGACGGAGGCGGCGGCGGCGGTCACGGTGGGATGTGTATGGTTGACGGCGCCATTGTTGGACGAGGGGGTCGTGGGATTGACGGATGGTAACCGCTGGGTAGATTGGTGAGGAATATGTTCAGCGGGAGGAGAGGAAGTGTCTACGAGAATGTCGAGGGACGGCTGGGGCGGGGAAGGCGGGTGAGGAGACGAGCTCTTTGACGCAGCCTGGTGGAGGTGAGCGTCGAGGTGAGCGTCGGGCATTGAGATGTGTTGAGAAGAGAAAGGGTGGAATGTCCTCATAACAATTTCCCGCCAGGGATAACGACGTTGGCTGCCAGCTGTGGGAATCGAGAACAAGGTGGGAAAAACAGGAAAAGCCTGAGAGCGTTCAATGTCCCGTTGATGACAAACTCACACCAACACGTGCCCATCCGTGGGAATTCAGCCACAAATCCAGCACTGCCTCACAGACCATGGCGGCGCATGTTACAATGTCCTAGAAATGCAAAAAAAAAGTAGTCGGACGACATAGATGTCAAACAATGGTACTAAAATATGCCAATGCGGTTCGTATCAAAGGTCAAATAAGGGTATGGTCCATCAAGTTATTAGTCCCCGGGGTGTCCTCGTCGCAACTCGTAGCAAATTTTCATTTCGAAACGAAAATGGGGGTATCTGATCTTCTAGCTTGGAGGGTCACGGTGAAGCCCAGCCCTTCGTCCTTCGCCGGATCCGTCGCGGGCTCGACTCTGCCCGGGGAAAGGGACAGTCGCACTGGCAGGTGTTCGCGAGTCGCGTTTAGAGCCCTTGGGGTCGGGACGGATGCCCAGTTCTATGTCCTGCTGGTATCGTTGCCAGTCCCCGACTCTCAGCATCGACTGCCGCTTCGACGAACTTGAGGCGTTAACTCCACCATTGATCGTAGCGAGCCTGTCTGCGCTCAAGGCATTGGCAGCGGTGCTGTGATCGCCAGGTTTACTTCCTCGTTTCCCTGACCCGTCGTCCGGTTTGCGCTTCGCTCTTTCCTCTCGCTCGAGCTCTGCCACTTTTTCCGCTTGACGTCTGCTCACTACCTCCCGCTCAATGGCCATTGATCGCTCCCAGCGACTTTTGGCCGCTGCGAGGTCCGCAGACTCCTTCTCCGCCTGGGTAATTGGGTTTTGCAGCCCACGCATCTTCTGTCTATGGCGCTCTTCAAGTTCCTCGAACGTTGCAACACGTTGTGGCTCAGCCTTTTGGGGAACGGGTGCAACAACGCCCCCACGAGGTAAGATGAAAGGCACGTTTGAGGCGGTATCCTGAGCAGCTGGTTTGATAGGCCGTGTTGGGGGCAACACAATAGGGATGTTTGGGTTCGGTTCGGGGGAGCTCTTCGTAGGGCGAGCACGGGTGAGGATGTGGGGGGTAATGTTAGGTGCAGGCTGCTCGAACACAGGCGCATGACCAGGTGGTTGCAGCAAGACAGCAGGGATGTTGCTACTCGTATGGCTCTGTGACTTCTTCATCTGCCCCTTTGCTACACTAGCAAGTGTAGCAGCGATGGGTACATCTTCATCTGAGGTGTCCTTGGGGGTGGTGTCGTTGCCGCTGACCTCGAGCATGCTTTCACGACGCTTGCGCTGGACGAGGGCTTCAGTCACTGCCTGAGGTATAGGAAGACGTTGGGCCCCGTTGGGCATGGTGGCAGAGACAGGCGTAGTTGGAATTGGTGCGGTCACACCGGATGGTGGCTGAAGCAGTTTGCGGTCACGTACGTAAGCATCCCAATCATCGTCTTTTGGTAATGGGACACTTGTGGGACGGCTTATGGAGGCGCCAAGGGGAGGTGCATCCACAAGCTTCAACAATTCCATGGACAGTGTGCGGCCACGCGGATCAGGTTGTCTAGGAGGCCGTGTGTGAGGCCGAGGGGCAACAGCATTGTCCAGGTCGTAACTGAGAGTACGACGTGAGGTGAGCGAAACCTTGCGTGAGCGAGAATCGTCAGAGTCTACGCCAGGCGTGTCGGACCGCAGAGCATCAATAGAACGCCTGATGGTCTGGATTTCAGCAAGGAGTTCCTCCTTGCGGGCAAGTTCGCTCAGTTCGGCGGAAATCTGAGCCCTCTGTGCTTCTTTGGCTTCTTTACCGACCTCCGGCGCTGTTTCGGTGATGAAGCCTGCGGGGACGTCATCTTGAATTCCGATTCCGAGGTCTAGATGAGGGAGGAGAACCCCCGGAGCCTGAGAACTTCTCGTAGTCCGCTTGACTTCGTCCTCGGGCATTGGTGCTGCCATGAAATCGGACACGCCGGAGGCATGTCGGGCACGGCCACCAACAAGGGTAAAAGTGGATACACGGCCTTCGTTGGATCCAGATGTTGGGAAATCTTTCATGAGGGGTGTGGCCGAGTATCCGCTGCCCGACCGAGCGTGCATCCCAAGGGATGGGTGATCATTCTCCCACTCCTCTTGTTCCTTCGCGAGCTCTACAAATCGGTCAGACACATTGAGTTCAGCTTCTTCGTCTCTACGCCTTTGTTCTTCGGCAATCTCTTTTAGCTTGCGCTGGAGAACACGAAGGATACGCAATTGGACTGCGCCTCCCATAAGGGCAACTGCACCGATCAAGCCAAGTTCAATCTCCATAGTCTGGGAGACAGGAAACGCAATATTATTGCTAGTGTACTTGGGGAACAGAGTGTTGAATCCCAAGTTCCAGACGTAGAACTGGCGAGATATGTAAGCACCCAAGGAAAACAGAACTAGCAAGTGTAGCGTACTTCCTTGAGTCCAGCAGTGGTGTAGCAATCGACGCCCAGAATGAAGGCCGATGATCCAACGAAGGCGGTTGCCAAAAGTAGCATGTGCCAATGAAGCTTCGGAATCGTACAGAGCACAAAGGCAACGACACCACACCCTAGGAGAGGCGTTAGGTCCGGAATGGAATACGCGTCAAGGCCATACCGATATACAATATCCAGCGGAGTCCAACGGATGGAATGAGGCCACCATCTCTGAAGCATTGTATCCACAGACCAAAGGCAAACCCACCCCAAGCCCCGATGAAGTATTTGGTGGCCTTCCAGAAGAAGATGGTGAAGGCACCACCCATTATTCCGGCTACGGAAGATGCGAGCACAAACATACCCTGGAGCGTTTTATTCGGAGGATTGACTGCTGGGAGGATGCCAAATTTGACGATAAGAACAAAGCAAACGAGCGACAGCGAATAAAATCCGATGAGGAAGAACGAAGTCCTGAAGGACCAAGGTTGAACGATTGGATATGTGGTATGGAGGAAAGCGCGCACCATCTATTCTTATGGCCCCAGAATGCGCTTGGTAGGCCTGTCAAAATGAGAATAGCTCCTAGAACGCCGAATGCGGGAGAGATTTCCGTAGACAACACGATGGGGGTTGGCGATGGGGAAGCGGACGTTGAAGCAGTGGGGGTTGGAAGTGTGCTGGTGACATTATAGACGATGGGAACGACAGTAGTGAAGGGGATGCCTTGGGTGCCAGAAAGACTGACGGATGTTGTAGTGTAAGAACTCGTTGCAAGAAAGGTTGTGAAATTTGAGGAAGGGGTCGGGGTCGGGGTCTGGGAGGGAGTAGAGCTGGTGATGGTGGAGTTCGCTGCGGTCGACGTGGACTGGGCGGAAGCATGGAGAAGGAGGGACGAGAAGAGAAGGGACAGGAAGACACACGCGCGAACTGGAGCCGGCCGCATCGTTGGCGGGGGAGGGGAAGAGGCAGAGGCGAAGGAGGACCCGAGGAGAGCGAGGCAAGTCAGCCGCCACGGGGATGACGGAAGTTTGCAACAAGTCTACTTCGCCTCCCGGGAGCGTTGCTCACTGTCTGGCCTTCGATCGAACATGATTGGATACCAACGCCATGTACAGTATCCGAGCGGGCATAGAGGTGCATTAAAGTACGTAGCATCCACTCGATCTCGTTTCCTTGACCTCCGCAGGCACGCCGAGTTTCATCACCCATGCGGAAACGTCCGCATGACAAAATTAAAACACCACCGCCTTATATCCAACGTGGCATCCCTGCCGCGAATATGCCATCAATCTCATGTCCAGGAATACCCTCCGTGGGATATCCAGGTTTAGTCGAAATGTTCCAGTCTGGTAGGTTGGACGCCGATCCGTGAAAGAAGGATGGTCATCTTCCTGGGGCCATCCGTCACCACAACCTTGTTCCCTGCTTTTGCTTCCTTGTGCTCTTCAAGGATAGTGATCACTTTGCCTTGTCTCCCGAATCGCCCCACCCGTCCTGCAACGTGAAGGTATGAGTCACCCGACTGTCCTTCGGGGACTCCAAGCATAAATACATGCGACAGATCCGGAAGATCAATTCCCCGGACTGTAGCGAGCGTGGCGACAATCAAGGCTGGATTCCCGTCCGAAACCTCATCCATCCGGGATAAAACATGAGTGCGGCTGGTTTCGTTTTCCACCAAATCGAGCGGATGCGCGTTGACACCCAGCTGTCGCAATTCAAAGATAATTTTGCGCACAGCCGCAGTCGCTGGCAACACCAACAGTGCGATACGAGGCACGTCGAGAGCAAACGTAGCAGCGACTGCATCCAACATGGCTGGATCGAAAGCCAATGGCGCATGTAACAGTTCTGCGAAATAATGAGTCCCCAATAGATGGCCAAGCACTACTGCTTACCCTTGTGTGCGTCGTCCACGAGTTCAGGATCATCGTCGCCGTCGTTGTAGAGAATGCCATCTTCGTCGTCGTCGTGATCTTTTTCTACCAAGTTCGCATTACCGCTGACATCCAACTGGGACGGACGAGCACCGACAATGTTCTTGATATCCCCTGTCCTCGACACTACAAGGACATGATGTACGGCACTCCGACCCAATCTATGGGAAGGCAGGGCCGAAGAGCGTTTTCTGGTCAACTTCAACACCTCCCCGCGCTGTACCCACCCAAAGGCGCTGAATAGTGCATTTTGCAACCTACTCCGCAGCGTAGCACTGATCATGATCAACTGCGGCCTGCAAGCGGGAACAGCATGGCCGTGTTCGGGTGACTCATCCCTAGTGTGACGTGAGCGTTGGTACATCCGCTGCTTGTCTATGGATGAGGGGTAGAGTCTGTCCAGAAGCCGGACAAGATCTGGAATGTGCTTCTCTAGCTTCTTCTTGGGCGCTCCTCTGCGTTCTTTCGAGAACTTGCTGTTAGGGACGCGCAGGAGCGCGTCTACCTCGTCCACCACGACCGTAGAAGGCGTAGCTAGTCGGAACCCTTCAGGATGGCGTTCAATAAGCTCCAGCACTGCGTTGGGAGTGGAAATAAGGATGCGAGGAGGTTTATGCATCAATAGGTCCATGTCAGACGACGCGGATCTGATCGCCTCTTGCATGCGAACAGGCAAGCCTCGCAATGTTGACTTGTTTACGTGCCGAACGAGAACTTGAGCATATTTCATCAACGAGAATGGTGAATCCCCGCCAGGCAGCGTCATGCTGTGTATCCAATGTAGGTATTGATACGCAAGGTCTCGGTGTGGTACGATTAACAGACCAGTGAGCGCTTCTTCGGCACTGTCTTCACCCTCGCCCACAGCTAGGCTCGCTTTTCGCGCAGGGAGCTTACTTAGCAGGGCCAACATTGCCGCAAAAGATCTAGTCGGTGGTGATTAGTCTCCTCGAACGCGTCCTGTGGCCAACCAACACACTTTCCAGTTCCAGTGTCGTCTTGCAGCAGGACGTCTTGACCTTTAGTTATGGCGCGTATAAGCTTTCTCTGCATTGCGGTCGGTTTTCGAACATTCGGGAAAGCATCGCGCAACGACGCGGCTACCATGGGTTGGATCCCGGCAGCCTCAAAAGACTCCTGGTCCACTTCAAGGGAACGGACACGAATGCGTGCTGTTTGTTGGCTCAAGTAACGTGCAATGATCGCTTTCGCGCACAAGCGAGGTGCATGATGGAACGAAAGAGAGGGCATCAAAGTCCACGTGACTCTATCCTCGGTGATTAGCCTACATTATACTATGTAAGTTACAAACGAGAACACTAAGAAAGTGGAATCCAGGGGCTCAGTCAGACGTGAGGATGGAAGGTGGTACCAGGCCAGGGGAAGCAGGGAGAAAGGATGTTAAAAGTTCCGCACCAACCACTAGTACATGCTCGGTATTGCGAAATAACGGCGCACGACCGGAGACAGTGAAAGAATGCTCGTGTGATTTACGCAGCATCTTCACCGGCTGCGTCCGTGCTCCTAATCAAGGAGGATGGCCGCTGGTTTGAACGCAAATCTTCCTCCTCCGCTGCCTGCTCACCATCCATCCTCGCGAGTTCCTATTCCTCGTCGTGCCCAATAGGGCGATATGTGCTCCTGTCATCGCGGTAAAGGAGTCGACTGACCCATCCTCTCTCAACAGGATTGTTGATTTCGTGTCGTCGGCCAGGGCTGACTGACAACCGATCGGAACGAGCACCAGACATAAGGGAAGCACGCTCGGACTCGTAGTCAAGTCTTTCCTCTGGAAATTTATCAAACCTCGTGCCTACTGGATTTGTCAAACAAATTCACCTTCGCCAAATACAGCATCCATCTCTTCGAGTGGTACACCCATGGTTTCGGGATACACTGGAGTAACCTTAGCACAAAGGCACATTGAGGGAAAAACTAGACCGACAGAAGTACACGAGGACAAAGCTGCATGCACAGTAAAAGCCGTGCATAGGATATAACCTCCATGTAATGACTTCCTGCAAATACGGTGTTGTCTCCCCAACGATAAAGTTGAAGGCCCTGGAGTGGGAAGTCAATCAACGTATGTGTGAATGGTGAGGCACTGACCAATTTGTCGCAGTTGAGATTGAGACGCCTTTAGATCGGAAAGTCAGGGGCATGATCTGAAGGATTTCATTCAGCATTCTGGCCACTGGGTCAACTTACAACCCACCTCAGGGGGATAGAGCCATGGAATTGGTCCCCAGCTTCAAAGGAATGACTAAGAATCAGATTGTGTGACGAAAGCCATACCTGTAACCGAACGCAGCGTTGAAAACAATCACGCAGACAACAACTGCCTGGGGAGTTGCCGGCACGTCGATGTACATCCACCATCCTGTAAGGCCCAGAGCAATGCCCATCTATATGTATACGTTGATTAGAAAGATCCAACGCCAGGTCACGAGGGTGCGTACGATAACAGCGCCTGAGAGGAGAATGGCGCGACGACCCCAGCGATCTACCAAGTACCAGCTGAGACCAAGACGTGAGCAAAGTTAAGACAGCATGTACAAAAGACATACGGCGGGATAGTGCTAAGCACGTAAATGATGGCATTGATACCCGTCATGAGTACGGCATCACGCCCAAGCCATCCAGCCTCTGTTCAATATTTCAACCATGGCTTGTCATATACGCAACTCGATTAACTGCACCTTCAAATACCGACGCTAGCTTGCGACATCAACAGGGACATAGTGAATGTACCATACGAAGACTCACGCGCATAATAAGAGATTACTAACAACGAATGTTTTTCTCAGAGAAGCGATGCTAGAACGTGAAAACGTACCATTTATTCCATTCTTGCAGATCACGAGAACGTCAATCAAAATACTGGGTCGAGAACTACAACATACCAATTGAGCAAAAGCTTGAGATGACATTGCAAGCAAGACACGGCGTTTGTACTTTCTCCACATGGTCGAATACGAGCGACCCTCGCCAAGTTCACGCTGAATAGGAGAATTGAATTGTGGTACAAACAACGAGTAACCATCGGGACGCTTACTTCGGAAACAACTTTCTCTTTGATTTCCCGAAATTCGGCTTGGGCAAGCATATCGTCGGGATCTCCACCATGCAAATCTACAATAACGCGCATCCCAGCCGCATCTTGGTCAGTATCAATCAACCACCTAAGAAACGACGTCAGAGCGTTAAAGACCAGGGGCGTGGTATTTTCGTACCGCGGACTCTCTGGCATGACTAGGCTACCAATTGCAAGGATGGCTCCAATGACGCATTGAATAAAGAGGGGTATCCGCCAAGAAAGATGAGAGTCGAGGAACGAGCAAAAATAGTCAGTCCACTGGGAGCAACGAGATCAGCACAGAAAGAGGGTGCTCGAAAGACAGGCTTACGACTGAAGTAGCATAACCGGCGATGTTGCCTGTGAACTCCATGCAAGCAAGAGCGCCTCTCTGAACGGGGATTAAAGCGTGTTTGGAACGCGCAAGGCGGATACATACATGATTTGGAGGAGAAATTTCACTCTGATATATCGGAACAATAGTGCTAGGAAATGCAGAAGGTAAGCACAAAGTAAAGGATTCTTCTCAAGGTCACCCACGAAAGTAGGCCAACACCGAAGCCACTGATGACGCGGCCGATGATCATGACGTAGAAGCCGGTGGTGAAGGTCTGAACGACACCGCCAATGGTGAAGACGAAGGCGCCGGTAAAGAGTGTTCCCTTTCGTCCGATGATGTCGCCCACGCGGCCAGCGGCGATGGAGGTGGCTTCGAAGGGTAAGGAGAGAAAGATGGTGAAGAGCAGAGGCATACCTAAAGCGCCGAGCTCCAAAACTGCGACCATTGTTCCGACTTCTAGAGGCCCTGGAGAGTTGAAAAACTGTCTAAAGTAGGGACCGGTGATGATGCCAGACATGACACTGGTTCAGGAGGTGAGGACAGGAAGCAACGAAGGCAATGAAGGGGAGAGACCCACCCCTGATCGTAGCCGAACTAGATGGGATGGTGCATCAGGAAGGCAAGGGCAAGCAGGGCAGGAGACGCACGAGAAAGACACCTAGACTAGCGAAGACGGAGACAGCGTAGAGGAGAGGCTGCCCGACGAGCCTTTTCTGTGAAGGAGAGGGAGCCATGGTCTCATAGATGGTGGGTGTAGAAGAACAAGGGTGATGTGACGCGAGCCGACAACTGGTGGAGCCTCCCGAAAACGACCACTCCGCCAATTGACTGCACTGCCATGTCGCACTCAGACACAGCGTCCTCCTACGACACCGGCAGCGACGACGACGACGAGTACAGGCTCGCGCAGAAAGAGTGGCAGGAGAGCGTCGAGGAGCTCCAGCAGCTCGCCCTCGTCCTCATCCTCCCTTGGCTGGGCAAATTCCTTGGTCGCAGGACCAGCCACTGGCGTGCGTTTTTGTCCGCATCCTTCCAACCCGTCCTCACCCCTGCCCAGTGTACGCCCGCTACCTCCGTCTTGGTCTCGGAATGTCCTTCTTTCTCGGCGACAGACCGCTCGCATCGCCTCTGTTTTCGCGGTGAATGCTAGTATCAGAAATACGGTCGAGGTTCTACTCTCGTCTTCCATCCCCTTCGTCTTCTGACCCTCCAAACCAAGTTCGCTAGTCCTCCATAGACAGCCCGTCCCCGGGTCATCTCCTCTACTACCCCGTCCGCATCCGTCCAGGCCTCTCTCGCAATCAGTCCACGTAGCAGGATATACCATGTGTCTGCTCCAATCGAGATTCGCCCCTGAACCATCTTCCTATAGTATCCAAGTGCACCTTCTACGCCCTCCGGTGCTGGGTTCTCCAGACATGCTTTGATCAACACGTGATACCCGGCCCGGTTGAGCTGCATGTCTCGTTTCTTCATCCCTTCCAATATGCGGTGCTTACACTGCTGCGCTAATGTTAGGTCACACCAGTCATGGCGGTGCAAACTCGTCAGGATGCCCGTGTATGTCACATCGTTCGGTTGTACCTCTGGATTCTCCTCCATCTTCTGCAGGAGATCCATCGCCGCCCGCATCCCTTGTTCTGTGCCCTCCTCCATCTGATGGTTAATGATTGATGTGAAAAAGGCTACGTTGGGCTCGATGTTCTGCTTCCGCATGAGGCTGAAGATGGCTTCTGTGGCATCTGTGCGACCAACTTTGAGCAGCGCAGAGAGCACCGTCGAAAAAGTGTAGACATCGCCGACCAAACCATCCTCTCTCATCCAATCCAGGATACGCGATATTCCGCGGAACTCGCCTCTTCGGCCGTGGTAGTGGAGAAAGCTGTTGAACGACACCACGTCAGGCTTGGGCCCCTCCTCCCGCAACCCCTGGAATAGTGCATGAGCATCTCCTTCCCGACCATTCTTCAGCAGACCATGAAGGACAGTATTGTAGAGCATCAGGGCATCCTCTCGGATCGGTGACAAACCGGTTGCAAGCCTCGATTTGAAAAGAGTGAGGTATTCCATTGCATCGTCTGGTCTGCGAGCAGTAAAAAGCACGGATATAATGGCGCGGAAAGTTGACGTTGTTGGTTTTATACCCATGGATAACATTGTACGCCACGCCTCTTCCGCGTCCTTGGCTTCTCCAGTGCGCTCGTACCCAACAAGAAGAGCAGTCCAGGTGATGACTGTTGGTCGAACCTGGAACCGCAGCATATCGTCCCAAAGAGTCTCCGCCAGGTCTTTACAGTTGCATTGAAGGAAAGCGGTTAACATCGTCCCCCAGTTGATTTCGTTTAGGGCTATTGGTGTCTGTGGCGTGACACTAGCTTGACTCGGTGCAATGTATGGTTCGGAACCGCAGATACCATCGATGATGGACAGATAAAACTTCTTGAGACCTTGGGCATCGCGAGTAGCAGCGAATGCGGCTGCGCGTGCCGTGATGAAACGTGGTTCGGAGACATATCTTGCGATGCGTAACTTGCGGACATATTCCTCCACCTTGCTGGTTAATGACTTGCTGGGGAAGGTGGAAAGGAATTCCGTTACGAGGCGCGGAGACATCGGAGCGGGGAATTGGAGGTATGTACGTAGCGCATCGTGGAAAGAATCCCCCATGGCATGAGCAACAACGGCCGCGAGAAGGATAGAAGGGGGTTGCAAGGAGTGGGGTTGCGTGTGAGTTGGCGAGTCGATCACCAGCTCATCGACATCGTAATCTTCATCCGACCCAATGTTACCTGAGGAGAGGGGCTTTTCCTCGACAGCGCGGAGGAACCGCGCGTACAGATTCAAAGTAGCCATGCGATCACCACTTCGCAGATGGGCAGCCATGTAAGCAACCAAAGCATCGGGAGCCCCCTTGGTTGCAGCGTAAAATGCAATTTCCTCGATGACTCTACGGTCATGGGGATCCCAGCTCTGGGTTGTTTGTGGACAGAGTGTTGCCAACAACTCTGAGTACCTGCGCAACTGAGGTCCAAATAGCGGAAGGAGACCCTTGTCCCGCAGGCGTGCCCAGTGCTCCCAGACGCGTAGAGTGTCACGCGCTGAGAGAGCCTGTCGAAGTTGTACGAGACGCTGGTTGAAGACCAAGATATCTGCATCTGGGACATCATGGATGTCTCGCTGGTGCTTTGTGCCCTTGGCAAGCACGGGGCCCGTTGCTGGGGAGGAGGCAGCGAGAACGCTGGCAGGCCTATACGCGAATGCACGGGGGACAAGGACGTTGCGGATCGACCTGGTTAACATCGACGCGGTGCTGGGCTGGGTGAACGTCCGGGCTACTTTACACGGCGACATATTTGTTTCTGTTGTCTCCGACGCCCTGCTCGTCACGATGGGTCACGGAAACTCGAACAAGCTCTACATCACGCACGCCGAGCACGCTGGGGACTTTGGACAGCACTCTGCCTCGTCGGGCCACAAAGCGTGTGTATCCCGCCCACCGTATTCACTTCTCTCACCCCTCCGTCCACAGAAAACAACAGGTCCCGCACCCCAGAGCACAGACCCCGTTTGACTGCTGTGCTCTGTCTTTCCAGCCGTTTGAGCACCCAGTCTGTGCACGCAACAAGGACGGAACAGGTTTTGTCTTTGACCTCGTCAACATCATCCCCTGGCTAAAGCAAGTTCCCTTTCTCTCGTGGGTCGACATGCCATCTTACATTCTCTCTTTCAAGGCAACACAACAACACAAACCCGATCACCAAAGAACCTCTCTCCCCAAACGATCTCATCAAACTCAACTATTCACGCAAATCGTCCGGGGAAATACACGACCCTATTTCATTCAAGCCATTCAGCGAGCACTCCCACATCGTCGTAATTGCAACAACTGGCAATGTATTTCTTGCCGAAAGCATCAGGGGTGGCATCGATCTTTTGGAGGATATGAAGTTCAAGAGGTATGTTCACGGGTATCCATGTATCCGTGTAATTTCTAAAGTGACTGTGTTAGTGACGACATGATCACCCTCCAGAATCCTCATGGGCTCCCCCCCGAATCTCCGCTTACCGGGGCCGCTGCTGTGGCTATGGCTTCAAAGAATGAGGAAAGGGCAAAAATTTTGGCTCCGAAAGCTGTCTCAGAGGCCAAAAGAGATCTCCCTTGTAGGTGTCCATTCATCCCTCCTCTTCATGATTTCGGACCATTCCGCAGGGAACATCTCACCATATTCCACCGGTGCACCTGGTGCCTCGCTCACGTCAACTTCTGTGGATCCTCAGACACAGTCTTCTAAACTTCTTTGGGACGAAGAGGAACTCATGTTCGAAGTCATATCAAACCCTCTGAAGGGTAAGGGTAAAGAAAAGGATGTAGGCAAGCGCCGAGCTTATGTTCGAGTCATCACCAGCCTTGGTGGATCACTCAATCTGGAATTGTATTGTGAAAAGGTTCGGCGAACCACATTTGTATGCGTTATTCTCACCTATTGTCAATAGGCCCCCAAAACATGCTACAACTTTCTGATGCTTGCTAGAGCGGGCAAGTACGACAACTGTCTTTTCCACCGCTTAATTCCGGGGTTCATGGTAAGATAGATCCATTTCTTACCGTTATATCTATCCGCCGACTTTTCATCCAGGTACAAACTGGGGACCCAGCTGGGACAGGTGCAGGGGGACAGTCGTACTGGGGCACACCTTTTCGTGACGAGTATGATCTAAAAGGTGCCGCGAAACACTGACAGCCGGGGTATCATTGCGATGGCAAACAAGGGCGTTGGCACAAACGGGTAGGTGTGCGTTCAACGAGAAGTGTTCACTGATGGCTAACACCCGGAGCAAGGTCCCAGTGGTACATCACGTTCGGAGCGACACCACATCTTGACAACAAGCACACCGTTTTTGGTAAACTGGTTGGAGGAGAAGAGGTTTTAGATACATTGGAAAAGTTGCCTCGAAAGGAAGGAACCGAGCGGCCAGCTAAACCGGTGCGAATAACGGAAGTCGTTATGTACGTCTGATCCTTTCTGTTCTTCTTCTCCATCTCATAACCATAACCCAGCCACCAAGATCCGTTCGAGACCTACAAAACGCGTCTTGCCAAGAAACTCGCCCGACAGGCAGAGGCCAACAACGAGAGGTCAAAGACATCCCAGAAAGCACCGGATGATAATATTAACTGGTTTGGAGTCAAGGTGGGCGCAACTGATGAATTTTCGAGCAACGCGTCCAGCGCTGGCGTCGGGAAATACCTTGGCAATAAGAGACCGCTCGCGTTGGAAGGTGATGACAAAGCCCTACCGGCTGAAGAGTCTAAAAAGAGGAAACGGCTGGGTTTTGGTGACTTTGAGGGCTGGTGATACCCAGCGCCATTGACTCCATTGCTTACTTTACAGTGATAGAATGATCCGTAGGGTAACAGTGACCAACGAAGACGATATGGATGTCTCATATCCGTATGACTCGATCAACCTGGTACTGCAACTCGCCTCATAGCATCCTGGACTTGCGGATCGTGATCTGTCGCATAAAACTAAGCAAGTAGCGTGATAGAAAACGCACAGGGATCACCTTTTGTTTCAATATCAAGTTGTCCCTTCGGTGGAGAAGGTAACACTAGTGGGGGCTCCTAAAATTTTGAGACGGCGCGGCGAGCTAAGTAGAACAACAAAACTCACGCTTCCAGCCTGAAGCTCGAGAAGTTCAGCCTGAACAGCATCCTCCTCCTCTAGGGTTAGCTGGTTCGCTAGCAAGTTGCTAATCTCCTGAATAAAATGCAAGTAAAGTGTGAGACCATGAAAAATATCCGTCAAGTCGGGAAGGCGTACCCGCTGATACTCTCTGGCTTCATGTGTCTCTTCCATTAGCCTTTCGACACTCTCTAGGCTCATCTCGCGATGGATCTCCTTCAGCACTTCATTCCCTTGTTTCAAGCCATGTAGAACTGAAACTTCCACCAACGAAAACTCGATCATAGAGACCTGTATAACGGAGTTAGGACGTAGATCGCAGCAGAATGATGCGGTTGACCGACTTGCTGTTCCAAAGCTGCGAGTTGATCATCCGTCCTTAGAAAAAGGCTTTGCTGGTATTTTCTTCTCCTTAGGGCTATGAGGGCGCGGTCTTTGTCACCCGCAATAAGATGGGACTTGGCAATCTGATGTTCGCGCTCGAGGATAACTTGAATCTGTAGAAGTGGAATTTTGCGATGACACGTCAAAGTGGACACTCGAGCACACCTTTTTCTGATACTGTTTCAACTTGTCACGTTGTAGTTTGAGGCTGAAGGGCAGTTGAGCGTCTCCAGGTGCGCAGACACTCGAAAGGCGCGCACTCGAGAATTGCACGGTCTTGCCGGGTGATCTTTGGTGTGGACTGGCTTGATCCCATAAGTACCGTACCAACTTGAGAAAACAGTCTCTCGCTGACGGTTCGTCTGGGGTTGAACGACGCGGACTGTCGGGGAGGCTTGCCAAGGTCCCTTGTTCTGGTCCACTCGGTAAGTAACTGGTTGCCAATATTACGACTAACGATATTCCCACCAAACCTGTTTCCAGAACACCCGCAACCATCCCTCGAGGCGGATCAGTTGCCCTCTTCTGCTCGGCGCTCGGTAGCGAGGCAATGCTGGCTGTCACACCGGTGTCCATGTACTCAGCGAATGTCTTCTCTACTCTTACGGTCATTCAAGTCCCTGAAGCTCTCTTTTCCTCCAACTCCAACTTGTTACCGGTTCTATCATGACTATATCCGCTTCCACACTCCAGGTCAGTATACTCAGACAACGAGCGCAGATTTTTTTCATTTTCTGTGACGAATAGGTGGTATGGGACGAATACCCCTACATTCACCGAAGATAATCGGTATTGCAACTTCGAGGGGAGATAGAGGGCAAGTTCTTTTGCCAGGACGACATTCCGTCGCTGAGATCTCACCTAGTCATCAAGAAGACTACCATGCAATTGCTGCTCTTTCTTTGGACCCCGAAGGCCTTCGCCTAGGCATCAAGAAGACCATCGGTATCGATTGGAAACCCGAAAATGCTACAGATCCTATCGCCCGCCAGGTTGTATTTGTGGGCCTGTATGACGGGTATGTCAATTTAGCAAATTCGGGTCATATCCCACACAGCACAGACGATCTGCAGACATGGCGGTTCTACTGTCTCTCAATATCTACGTCAGGAGCTGCATGGTTTATTCGAGTCTGTTGACAAATCTCACATTCCCGAATTATATCTTTGGATCAAGGATCTGGGTGGCTATTTTAAAAGGTTCGGAGGTGGTGCGCTTGCACCATGGATTCACAACACCCAAGACACTCCACCTCTTGATTTGGAGGCTCGTGCTACACAAGCATTTTTTGAAGTTGGTGAGAACACAGGGTGTGGTTTGTGATGATCACACGCTGACAATATTCAGACAGGCTTCTTTCCATAGAAAGTGAAGCGAAGATGTGTGGGGCAACAGCCTCAGTAGCCATACTCCACTCCTTGGACCATCCTACTCGTCCGTTTTTCTCCTCTGAGAAGCTTGCGCTCACAGTGGCGCATTGTGGGTGAGATCGAAGTTCACCGTTAGTTACCTGAGTTGACGGGACCACCAGCGATGCTCGAGTCCTGTTATGTTCTAGGAGGGGTGGCTACGTGCATCCCATGACCGAAAATCATCACCCAGATTCACGTGTTGAAGCTATTAGACTGCGCCGCATGATGGGGTCCGCATTGATCACTGACTCCTTCGGAGAGTCCCGGTCTGTATTGATTGTCTCCCGTCCGTGTGACCACTCACATCCATTCGTAGATGGATGGGAGCACTAGCTAATACAAGAGCGTAGGTCGAGAGGCACAACGTGAGAGGGTTTGCTGACCGGTACTAGTTTGGGAGACCTCAAATTCAAACCTTTTGGCGTTACACCCGAACCTGAGGTACGCGCGAGGCTGTTGGAAGGTATGTAATACCTCGTTGGATGACTTTTACGACGTGACTCCTTTTATTACCTAGGTCGGGATTGGGCATCAATGGTTATCGTCTCAGATGGAATATCCTCGACTTTGTCTGATGACGAAATTGTTGACCTTACAAGAGGCGCCCCTACCCCGAAAGCAGCAGCGGAGCGCATTTTATCTTTTGCTCAAGAGCTAGGTGCTTGGGATAATGCTACTGCGATTGTTGTGCCTCTTGCAGGATGGGGACAGATTGAAGGACCTGACAAAAGTTTCGCATTGCGAGAGTTTCGGCGACAACAAGCAGGTTAGGATGGCTTCCTGATTATCTGTCGTCGCTCACACGTATCTTGCCCTCAGTTGGAAACGAGCGCCGCCAGAGGATGTTGTAGCTGTGGGTGTTCGTCGGGTTGAGCCATACATACAAATGCATACACCATTCATTAAGCCAGATTGTTTAATGGACCTTTACCCACGCGGCCTTAGATCTGTGCCACTGCGTGTCCGTCCGCGCGAGGGTCAGAACCCGCTGCCCAGACAGTCTTACCTGAGACATCCACAATCCTCTGTATGATCTGTCCGCGACCCATCATCCCTCTTCCAAAATCGCTCACGGTCCTAGCATCATGTCCCATTTCTAAAATGCAATGTTCAGTGGTCCTCGATCCATGCGAACATGTATTCACCTTTCAATCTGGCGATTGTTGCAGGAGGGATGGCATCTTCGAAGTATACCTCGCTGTTGACTACACCAAATTCGTCATCTTCATCATCGTAATCTGGAGTACCTGCAGAAATGCAGAAGCGGGGCGCGTCCAGGGCAGCTTGAGCTGTAAAACCACGAAGTATGTTGAGGAGGACTTGGACGTGACCTTGTGGCTAATGTAAAATATCAGTGGGTGGCCGAACAGATTTATAGTCCTCATTACCTGCATGAAACCCCCCATTACTCCGTACGACAAGAAGAGTTCGTCGCCTCTAAGTGCCATTGCAGGAATGATTGTGTGGTATGGACGCTTGCCACCCTATAGCATATAGTGTAAGGCCCAGATTTATTGGTGTTAGTACCAACAAGCTCACCTGCAAGCAGTTCGGGTGTCCTTCCTTAAGGGCGAACCCCGTTCCCCTGTTCTGAAGGGTAAACCCGCATCCCTTCGGCACGGCTTCGCAGAGGGTGAGTCGATGTCAACACAAACATTTACTTTGTATAGTACCTCCTGTACCGAAACCTGTTTCCCAAAAGTAGATGAACACCCAATGTATACCAAGAATACATGCCGACATACCAGTGTAATTACTTTGGATATAACTGCAAGCGTTCCCCCATTGGTCGGCAACTGAAAGGTAGTCAATCAAACTCGATGGGTGCGTTATTCGTGCATACCCGTGAAGTAGACGGTGTCCGAAGAGTTCACGGGACTTCCATGAACGACCTTGGGATTGGTCCTCGTCGGATCAAAGAGCTGGGCACGAGAAGCGAGATATTCCTTTCTAGCAGTTAAGTTCATGTTGGTTTCCAATAAAGAACATAGACAACCTTGCTTAATAATTTGTCCACCGGGACAGGATTAAATTCGGGGTCGTTTGCATAGTATTTACTATCTTGAGATCGGTTGTCCAAAGGTGTCGATGTGGTTGAATGCAAGAAACTCACCAGCGAATGCAAGTCTAGAGAGCAAAGGGGGATAGGCGAGGAGGTGGAAAAGAAAAGTATCTAGACCGACCGCATGGCCTCAATGAGAGTATGCAAGTACTCTGCGGAATTGTGTTCCAGTTCTAACAATGACTTTGTCTTCGCTTGTGCTTGAATCTGCTCCAGGATACCAAGAGCGAGAAGTGCAGTAATACCTGAATGCATTTGAGTCTAAAGCACACATACTAGGCAGTAATATCACCTTGGCCATTAGGGGGACACTATGGTGCGATGAAGAGATGCAGCATCAATTAGTGTTGTGAGTCGCATCTTACCTCGTATACCGTGACCTCGCCACCATATGTATATTTGATAGGCTCAACAAAAGAAGTCTTGTGAGCAATAAGATCCCCGAGTTCCATCACTCCACCCTTGCTTTTGATAAGATCAACGATTGCATTAGCGACACGGCCCTTATAAAAGCCATCCTTGCCATGTTCTGCGAGCGCTCGGAAAGTATTGGCGAGGTTGGGGAATTTCATGATTTGCCCTGGGAGTGGAGCTTTCCCATTGAGAAGCATTTCGTCACCGTTCGGAGATGCATTTTGAATGAGCTTTTCGGAGCGTTGCCACTGTAGAGAAGACATCAGGTGAATAAAGTACTTGTCTGCTATCTAACCGTACGGCGAAACTGTGGATCTCTGAGACTGGAACCCTGGATGATATAGAACATAAGATGAGTAGGAAGGTAAACATTAGATGTACCCTTCGTCTGCGAGTCTAATGGCTGGCTCCAGAACTTCTGTGACTGAGAATTTTTTCGAACCGAACTGCTCGACGGTATCAACCCAGGCTGCCGCAGCACCTATTCATGTCTTACTAGTGTGGCAAGAGAGACAATGAAATGAATGGTACCAGGAACGGTTACAGAGTTAAGGTCTGAAAGAGGAATTTGGCCACCGTTGATTCCGCGTTGCCTCACATACTCTAGGGTAAGCTTTGCAGGTGAATGTCCTGAACCGTTCAAAGCTTTGACTTTCTTAGCCCGTACATCGTAAAAGAGGCAAAATGCATCGCTTGAAAGAGGATGAGATCCCGCACGCAATGAGATCATTAGACATACCCCCCGATACCACAACAGCTGGGCTCTGTGACATTCAATGCAGCGGAAGTGGCCACAGCTGCATCGGCTGAAGGTTGGGATTAAGAGGAATGATTGAGATGAGGGACATTGACCGAATGATTGACATGGTACCTGCATTTCCACCTTTCCGCAGAATCTCTAGCCCTGCTTCTGCCGCCAGAGGTTGGGAGCAGGCCACAACCCCCTTCGTGCCATAAACCTGAGACCTGCGACTAGCGAAGCGCTGAAAGGTGAGCTCCGGCTGGCTTACTTTGCTCCAGTCAATGCCGAGGGAAGACATCGAGATCGTTTTTCCTGGCACTGTGAGTATAAATATTATCCCACAGTACGGACACCCGCCGGGTGTCCGTACTGTGTCACCGTGACGGTGCTCAGGTAGACTGGTGACCAGTCGTCTAAAAGAGGCAAGCTACTGGCTGGCCGTCGATAGACGACTGGTCACCACTCCAGTGCTCACTGGCAGGCTATACGTGCTGTACCACTAGACGACCGTGTCACCCTTCTTTAGCATCACCGGCGATCTCCCATGTCGCTCGGGACGCGCCTCCAATCAAAGTCGGCCGAATATCAAAAACTACAAGGTGATCTCGCCGCCCTCGTCGATAAGATGACACGGCTCGACACGCAATTGTCCGAAAATGAGATGGTCAAGAAGGTATTTATGTTCTTCTTGCCTCCCCACCAACGTTCACCAGTGCTACTTCAGGAGTTTGCAAACCTCACCCCAAATAACACAATATTCAAGCTCGTTGGACACGTCCTCGTTCCCCAAGACCACATCGATGCCCGCACGAATGTAGAAACACGGCTGGATTTCATCCGGGGTGAGATGTACGTCCGTTAGACGCTTCTGCTAGCACGTCTATCTCACTAGCGACGCAGGAAGCGTGTTGACACTCAGATCAAGGATACGGAACAACAGTTGGAGAAAAAGAAACTTGAAGTATGTCGCTTGGTCGGTTGATTTCTAGTCACTCATGCACCCTAGCTTGTCGATCTCCAAGCGCAACTCCCGTCACCCTCGGGTGCAGCATCAAGCTGAACTGCCTATGTAGATCTTCACGAGGGAGTATGGGGCTTTCTGGTGGGAATGATTTGTATATAAATCTGTAGTCAAACCGCATTCAAACTGACATGTTTACATCCCAGAAAACCCAATCACATCATTGGGTAGCTGGTACGCGATTTGGTGTGACCATTCATCAGTTTCGGACCAAGTGCCGAGGATAATGAAGCCCCTCTTATTATGGAACATTGTTGGGGCTGCTGCCGGTGGAGAGTGCGATCTTGGACCAAGTGATTTGACAGCTCCCTTCAAATTTCACATTTCGCGCATAAGTATTGTCGAACAGTCTGAGTGCAAAAACATAACTGAACACATTCTCGGAGTTTTCGAGAGGACAAGGACCCCACCCATATCCGACTTCTTGAGGTCTAGAAATTAATAGTTGCAAGGGTGAAGGGAAAACCGCCAAAGTACAACAAATCACTGGTCAACAAGCGGTTGCAAATGACAGTGCCCATCAGCTTTCCGTTCTTGGTTTGGGTGCCAAGCAGTTCCTGCCTCCTGGAAGCAGTGGGAAGTGTACCAGCGAGACACCACAAACCTGGAGTCATCGACTGCTTACGCAGGTCTCCAGGTGCGAAATTTTGCATCATATGGGCATAGGTACACTCCGGTAAGGTTTGAACAGAAGATCGCACGTCATGGTGACGGGGTGGGCTGAATCTCAAATATCTGGTATATTAACGGAACGATGTCAACTAGACGAGCTCACCCCAAGGGGTCTAAATGTGAATAACGATGAAGCGTCTTGCGCGTAGTATGCAATCCATATGGCCGTTGCGGACTCTGGATGCCATGGTAGTTGTATATGTGCTACCTATTAATCAACAAGTTAGCAACACACTCACTGGGCCACTAATAACCAACGTTAGTTATATCACGATCGTGTAACGGATTCAGCATGCGCCAATTCGCGCACGGTTTCTGGACTACTGATGATTTTCTCGAGTCTGAAGCGTTTACGAGCTGATATAGGAGGACAGTTGCGAATCAACACCTTGTCATGAAGACGCAGTGCTGGTAGCACATCAGCGACGTCTACGCATGCTCTCCAACAAGAGCGTACCGTTATCCTCATCGTGAGTAAGAATTTTTGTGGTTCGCTCGATGCGCTTGGGGAGGTCGAGTCAGACCCACAAATTCTTCGGGCTATGCTGCACTTACCTTGCCAGTTATTTTGTGAATAACATTCCTATACACCGTCACGGTCGCCGTTTTGCTCATACAACCGACCTTGGTGACAATTCCAGTGAAGGCCATGGGTGGCATTTTGAATGAATGTGGAAGAAATCGACGGAAAGACTGCGAGTCGTTGGTGACCAGTGAGGGCACAAAGCGCGAGACAGACTTTCCTCATTTGAGACACGGGCCAACTTTCTAAGTACAAGACTGACAATTACAATAAATCAATACAGTACGCCCCTCCACCGCACACTTCCTACTATACAGAAGGCCTAATATACTATCTAAGCAGACACCTTGAACGATGGCCGTGGGGGTGCAAATTTGGATTTGGATCGAATTGCCGGTCCGTACCTGAACAAAACGAACGGTGCAGGAGTCAACGCAAGGGCGATAAGGCCGACGAGAGAGGACGCCCATTCTGGTCCGAGTTTTGCGTACATCTGAGACACAAATAACTTATATTGTAGTGAGGACAATGGTGCCTGGACCTAGCAACACACTTACCGGGAAGCCGGCGCCGAAAGCGCTACGGGCAACAACAGTTGCAGCAAGTGCAGACGCGGAGAAAAAGAGGTACACATCAATGATGTAGTTCATCAACCCCAACTGTGTAGTGACATCAAATGGCGGCAACGGACACATGTATGGCGAAAACTCACGAAAATCCAACATATACTAAAGCCCAGGACCACTCGGAAGCCAACGGAGCCCAAATAGATATGCTTGGGAACGACGTCCATCTGTGTCCATTTTGCCTTTAATCTTCGATGGATAGTCATTGGACAAACGACTCACGCAAACCAAAAGAAAGATGCGGTGAGTAACGGCGATGCAACCATCACTACGCGTAATCTGTCTTCCGGTGGTACAGGCTCTGGAGCATATTCCTCCACCTTCCGGGAATAGTCTGTGTTTACAAAAAGCACGTACTAGAACAGTTCGTCAGCCCTGGTGCAAGAAGCGAAATACACGCATACCACGACAACCGCAAGGAAACCACCGATGGGCAATGGAAGATATACGAGGCCAGATGGACCGGGCTTAAGACTGTGTCCTTCCGAGTATACTACTGGATACGCCTCGAACAACAGATAAATACAGCCGTAGACGAACTAGAAACAAGTGTCAATGATGAGATAAACACCGTACAAGATATGTTACGCACACTCATGTATATCGTGAGTACAAATAACATCGGTTCCTGAAAGAGAATCTTGAAGGGACGTGCAAGGGTGACTTCTAGGCGATCCGCAAACTTAAGGGAATTTTTTTCCATTGCAGCATAATATCGATCGTCCCCCGTGTTCCTGTGCCGCTCCTGGGCCATTTTTACAAGTAATACAGGCCTGAAATAGGATGTCAATTAGGGAGACCCCACATCCCGATCCAAGATTAGCCTACTCGAAAGTTTCCGGTATGGTCAGAACGATCTGTAACCAGCAGACACCTGCCTGAAAACACATTGGAAACGTTGTGAGGTACTCGGATTTGACTCACAAAAATAGCGATAATCCAGAATGCCCAACGCCACGAAATCCCTGCTTGATATAGGTAGCCCCCGACAACAGGTCCGATACCCGGGCCAGCGAATGGAGCGACAGTGAAGACAGCTAAAGCTGCTCCTCGTTCCTTGGGTCCCCAAATATCTGATATCAGAGCGCTGGATGTACGGTGAAGTGAGAAGATGTGAGAAAGGGGTGATGTCACGTACCCAGAGTTGGCTTAACGGAGCAGCTGCGAAAGTGCCGCCAAGAAAGCGGAAGACAAGTATGGACGCAGTGTTCTTGGAGAGGGCGGAACCTATCTGAAAGCACTATATATGACGTAATCGTTAAAGTGCCAGAAGATATCATAGGGGTGACAAACCAGAAATCCGAAGAACGACAGGATAAAGATCGGCCGTCGTCCGTAT
Source organism: Boletus coccyginus (assembly GCA_025782845.1). Lineage (NCBI taxonomy): Eukaryota > Fungi > Basidiomycota > Agaricomycetes > Boletales > Boletaceae > Boletus > Boletus coccyginus. The sequence continues at coordinate 173,296 of JAHZSR010000056.1, read as the reverse complement.
TGCTCGGAAAGCGGCGCCCACAGAAGAGGGCCAACACAATATCCAGCAACGAAAAGGGAGATGGTGAGAGTGCCAACCTCGCTCGAAATTCCGAACTCTTGCATGAGTGCTGGTATGATCGGCGCCGGTGCACTACTTGAAAATGTACTGTAGCGAATGTTCAGCGGCAGAAATGTACTGAATGGGTGGAAACTGACGCAGCGAAGACGAGGATGCTCCCTGCTACGGTGAGATACCATCGCTCGAGGTGTGACCAGTTCTGGGGAGGGTGGGTAAGACTGAAGGGGTGGAGGAAGAGCACACCTTTGGATCTTCTGCATCGCCGGGAGAAAAGCGAACAAGAAAGGGGTCAACAGGTTGTTTGTCGTCGAGGACAATGGGAATGTCAAGTTCGGGGTCGGATACATGGACCGCGGTGGTGGTTGAATGAACAGATTATGAATCTGGTGGGACTGCCATGGCTGAGGGCGGGTGGAGGAGGCCATGGCAGATCCTGGCAATATATAGAGTGGTCGCAACGCTGACACTGGTCGGGTGACATATGAACTTGGTCGGACAAAGTATACTCAAGCCTGGATCTGAGTCAGACGCGGCATAACTTTTATGGACTTTACAGAAATCTACAAGCAGTCAGCAAATCTCGTTAGCTTCAGTCCCGGCGCACATTTCATCCTCAATGCTGTCGAAGATGTCCTCGTTGTGCGTCGCACCGACACCCTCCAAATCACCCGCACCTGGTCCATCACTCCCTCCACGCGAACAACGACTGGACCAGACCGCTGGATATCGCACGCTGGCTGGTCCTGCGACTCAGAGTATCTCTTTGCAGCCTCCGCCAAATGCGGGATCGTGCAGGTCTTCAAGCTTCGAGATGAAACTTGGACCGCCCACATCGAGACTGGCGCAGAAGGACTCGTAAAGGCGGAGTGGGCCCCAGATGGCCGAAATATTCTCTGCTTTTCGGAATGGGGTGTAAGCACATTTGCTCTGCCCTGCCCTCCCATGTCAACAACCACTGTGACAGCTCCGGGTCAGTATCTGGTCGATCGTAACCGGGATCGCCACGTACATTCAATTTCCTATCCATCCTGATAGAGGTACCTTGCTATGCTCCTGTTGCTTGATAACCTACAAACTATCACTTAGGCTATGCATTCCGTGCCGATGCTCGGTACTTCGTATTAGCTGAACGGCATAGATCTAAAGATACTCTCGGCATCTACGATGCATCGGACTCGTTCAAGCTCGTGCGGGTGCGTTCGCATGTATCCTCCGCTTTCAAAGCTGGTATGACGAAAGACACTCCCAGCATTTCCCGCTTCCCACAACTAACCTGTCCTCCCTTGCCCTATCTCCCATGGGAAACTATGTTGCGGTGTGGGAAGGTATTTTGGAGGTGCGTTGCTTGAACGAGTGCATATCCAGATCCCGAAGCTAGCGCCCTTTACATAACACAGTATAAAATCAGCATCCTCTCACTCGCAGGAGATCTACAAGGCACGTTCTCTCCAACCCCTGACCCTGGTTTCGGAGTCCGCTCGGTGACTTGGCACCCAAGTGGGTTGTTCCTTGCGGTGGGTGGCTGGGATGACAAAGTTAGTGTGACATTTACGCTTTGCGTTTGCGTACTTATGACGTCTTAGGTCCATATCCTCGACAGTCTGACGTGGTCCGCAACATGTACCCTGGAGTTATCTAGTCGGATTACGAGCGGAGTAATACGTTAAGGTCCAGTTTCGGGAGATCATTAACCAACATGACAGGTACTCTGGCGGGAGCCTGCCAATTGGCTGGAGTCGACGCAAGGCAGAGGGTTCCTTTCTTGTAGGGATGTTATTGGGACCTTAAACGATAGCGCTGATTATTACTTCCCAGATGAGCGACTCGACGGCCCACAGACCATAAGTTTGCTGAAGGCAGATCTAAGCAAGCCGAACCCAAAATCTGGAGTGGCGCAACTGGAATGGAACAAGACAGGAACCCTGTTGCTGGTGCGATATGGTAATGACGGTGGTTTCTATGTCGTCCGAGTATTGAACACCTAGACAGACAATGTGCCTAATGGGGTACATATTTACGACTTTCCAACACCGTCAGAGCCATTTACCCCGCGTCTGCGGTGTGTGCTGTTGCATCTGAAGCCGGTCATGCATGCACGGTGGAACCCGATGCGCAAAGGCAGTCTCGTTATCTGTTGTGGCACTCAGAGTGTCTTTACCTGGAGCGACGAGTGGGTAGGAGAAGGGGGGGATGAAGAGGATATGGCTGAGTGCATCGGTGTGCCTGCGAGCAGTGAGTGGTCTGATTCTCACTGAGGTTGAGATTCACAGGATGATCGCAGGGAAGTATGAAGCAAGGGATGTGCGATGGGCGCCTGACGGGAAAGGGATGGTGCTGATGGACAAAGACTGGTTCTGTTGTGCGTTTGAAGTCGAGGAGGGAGTGTAGATCAGCGGACTCGCGGGCCGGATATGACTTGCGCGTGCGCGCGGCGCTTACTTAAGCACCCACCCTTTGTAAACTTACTACGCTCACTTACTCACCGTAATGCTTTCCCGCTCACTTCGTCTTGCGCGTACCGTTCATCGTCCTGTCGTCCCGCTCAGTCCAGCGCGCTGGTCGAGGTCTTTTGCGACCCCTTCACCTCATGAGCCTCACTCCGAGCCCTCACCGAACGGCTCCGCAAGCAAGGGAAAAGCGAAGGCAGATGACGCAGGGGGGGATAAGAAGAACGGTGCGGGCGTAGAGATACCAAAGGGTCTCGAGGGTTTCTTCCAGCGCTACCAGCAGTCCCAGCGACAGCACTCGACCTCCAGGCAGTCCAATGCTGAAGACGACGAGCCTCATCGCTCCAAGCCCCCTCCTCCTGGCGGAAACAACAGCAATTTCAACCCCAATCAGTTAGCTTTGTTGGCTACGTCCGCTGCCATCATTTACGCTTTGAGTGGCTCTTCCTCCTCATCTTCACGGGAGATCACTTGGCAGGAGTTCCGCACCGCATTCCTTGACCGGGGGCTCGTCGACAGGCTCATTGTCGTCAATCGACAAAAAGTTCGAATAAAGCTCCACTCCAATGCAACAGGAACCATGTATTCTGCAGCCGTTGGCGGAGGCGACTACAATTTCTCCATAGGAAGCGTCGAGGCATTCGAGCGCAAGCTCGAAGAAGCTCAGAATGAACTTGGCATCCCGAGTCACGAACGGATACCTGTCGCCTATCAGGATGAAATTTCCACAATAAATACCCTTCTCAACTTTGCACCCACCATTCTCTTCGCTGGTCTCCTCTTCTACATGAGCCGGCGGGCCGGCGGTTCCGCTAGCGGTGGCCCAGGCGGCATCTTCAACATCGGAAAGAGTAGGGCGAAGTTGTTTAACAAGGATACCGACGTTAAAGTCAAGTTCAGGGACGTCGCTGGAATGGACGAGGCCAAGGAGGAGATCATGGAGTTTGTCAAGTTCTTGAAAGACCCTGCCAAGTACGAGAAACTTGGTGCAAAGATTCCCCGCGGGGCCATCTTATCAGGTCCTCCCGGAACTGGAAAGACTCTTCTTGCCAAAGCCACCGCTGGCGAGGCCAACGTTCCTTTCCTTTCCGTTTCCGGCTCGGAATTCGTCGAAATGTTCGTGGGTGTCGGATCGTCCCGCGTCCGTGATCTTTTCGCCTCCGCCAAGAAAAATGCACCATGCATCATCTTCATCGATGAAATTGATGCCATCGGCAAATCTCGAGGCAAGGGTGGTGGCTTCGGTGGGAATGACGAGCGAGAATCAACTCTCAATCAATTGTTGGTAGAGATGGATGGCTTTGGCACTCAAGAGCATGTCGTCGTTCTTGCTGGCACCAACCGTCCCGACGTTCTCGACCCGGCGTTGATGCGCCCTGGTCGGTTTGACAGGCATATTGCTATCGACCGACCTGACGTGTCTGGCCGGAAGGGTATCTTCATGGTACACCTCAAGCCTCTCCTTCTCGCACAAGAGCTCTCGGATATGTCTTCTTTGGCCCAGAAGCTTGCAGTTCTCACCCCAGGCTTCTCTGGTGCTGATATTGCCAATGTCTGCAACGAGGCTGCGCTCCACGCCGCTCGTAAGGGCCATGAATTTGTCGAAGAAGAAGACTTCGATAGTGCCATCGAACGAGTAATTGCTGGTTTGGAGAGGAAGAGTAGGGTGCTCAGTCCGGAGGAAAAGAAGACCGTTGCGTACCATGAAGCCGGCCATGCCGTCTGTGGCTGGTTCCTGGAACACGCAGACCCTCTACTCAAAGTCAGCATCATTCCTCGCGGTGTTGGGGCTCTGGGATATGCACAGGTGAGTGTCTCAAGGCGGTATCACGGCTCCGCTAACCCGGTTCCCGTTAGTACCTGCCTCCGGACCGTTACCTACTTTCTACACCACAAATGATGGATCGGATTTGCATGACGCTTGGTGGGCGCGTGTCTGAGGAAATCTTCTTTGGTCTGGAGAATATCACGACTGGTGCACAAGATGACCTTCAGAAAATCACTCGCATGGCCTTCGAAGCATGTGCCAACTATGGTATGAATACGATCATCGGACCAGTTAGCTACGGAGGTCGTGAAGGTCAAAAAGAGAGCTGGACAAAACCATTTAGCGAGAAGACAGGCGAGATGCTTGACGCTGAAGTCCGCAAGATGATCACGTACTTGATTCCCCTTTTCCCACTGGGTTTGTTGATCGACTTATAATATATCTCTAGCTCTGCGCATCAGAGAACGACCGAACTCCTTACCCGTCACCGTGAAGACGTCGAGAAAGTTGCCAAGTTACTGCTTGAGAAGGAGGTCATTACTCGGTATGTGACCTAGTCCGCAAGTATGTAAGGCGCTGAACGTAACCTTTGTCCCTAACAGTGAGGACATGATTGACCTGTTGGGCAAGCGTCCTTTCGCGGGTAAAGCCGACGAGATGGACAAATGGCTGGATCAGAACCGAGGAAGAGAGCGGAGCGCTCCTCCTCCACTTGAAGATGATTCCCGCCGCTCAGAACCAGAACCAGCCCCTGTCACTGCTTCGAAATCCGTCCAAGACCCCATGTAGTGATAGCTACAGAATGAGGAAAACGACTGCATAGATTTTTGTATCGTATCTATACACTACTCTGGGTTTTGCTATTGCATTGCACGCTAGTCATTGCTATCTGCTCTCTCAGGTGGTTTACTGTCATCGGCAAACTAGCAGGTACAACTGATATACTGGAATATCTGGGGTGGGATGGAGCCTGGGTGGGAGGTATCACTAGCATAACCTCCATGTATCAGGACTTCGTCGATCCCCCTTATCTACCCGTGTAGCCTCGTTCCTGCCAGTTGCCTTCATAATGTCCTCCGGCTCAGCGCACAATATACTAGTAGCCTCGTCGCATTCCCCACGATCCCGTCGATAATTCTCGGCACGCTTCATAAGACTACCGAGGGTATCCATTCGATGGTTATATATACAGAAACGACCTCCAAGCCTGGACCACGGTGCATCTTTTACGATACTACATAGTGGCAAATGGATTACTTGAAAGCAGATTATATTTAATGAGACATACCACGTTGACCGTTACGGTGCCATTAATATTCCCCCTGCCATCGGGAGCCTTCGACATTGCTTGAAACCTATGCGCTATCATCCAACGTGTGGACTCGTCTGTTTTTCGATGTCAAGGCTCCAGGGGCAGTAGGTAAGAAGAAAGGGATAGCTTAGCCTTGAAAAGTCTCCTTTCAAATGATACTCACGAACTGTCAGATAGATCGCGCCACGCATTGGTGTTTTTAGCTTGATGCTAACATGCGAAATATGACAACGCCGAGTTGCAGTGGAAGAGATCAAAATGATGTGACCCAGTGGATCCTGGCCAGTGGCCACTCCTTATTAGAACAGCATCATGTCGCGTGTCCGACGCTGACCTGTATTGAATAGTAAGGCTCTAAATAAGGCGGCATGTCAGATTGGCGGTCCAACCTATCACACTAACGAACCAATGTAGATACCCCCTCTTGCCAACGGGGTCACCAAGGAACCTGATTAAAGATTTGAAGATAGTCAGCAAAACCCGGTCGGACACGGACGGGCACTGATAACAAATTTGCCGCAATAGCTTTGTACCCTTTGGTTGTATGCTTGGTCAACCGTGCAGTTCCTGAGCCGGTGTCACGGACCAACTGACGTATGTCAACACTAGTACCGCCATTTGGAAGTAAACCAGCTGGCCATCCGCGCGCGCTTACTGCTTATGTGACCCGACAAGTGATAACGCATGCATTGCAAAGTTCGGAGAACGCAGAAGCAGTTGCTGGTATCGTCGAAGACGCTTCACTACACAAACAGTTTGGGATACGTGTCGACGCCAACGATGTCTTCGAATCCTCGGAGTGATTCGCGAAGCCAGTCTTTCACATCCTCAGTCTCCACCCCCGCTGCTCGTAGAATATGACCCTTCCCTTCGCTGATGGGGCTCAGGGCCCATGTCATGCGTGGCGGCGAGGTAGCCTTGAATACCGTTGTTGACCGGTAAAGTTTGTCGAGATGTGTGACGATATCCTGCACGAGAGGGCCGGCGAAGATTAGGGTAGCGTAACACGAATAAGGCTTGAGCCTCTCTTCGAGAGTGCGGGACAATCCTTGGCACTGAATGGAAGGGATCTCGACTTGTGGGGGGCCCTCCAGGAGCATGATGTCCCGTGCTAAGCAGTGCCCATCAAGAAAGACTTCGTTGAGACTGTGATACCGCGAAAATACCCACTCCTCTCCGAGTGATTTGCGGCCAGAAGTAACCCAGTCTAATAGAATCAGGGAAGCACCGCTGGAAAGAGTGATTCTCTGGGTTTGGGAATATGATGCTGCACGGAAGCATGTCACTGGGTCTGGAAGGAGGAAGAGAGCACTGCCGGGTGCGACAGTGGCTTCTATTACAGAGGTGGTGACATTTTGGGATGTGCCATGGGCTGGTTGACCGAGGCGTGTCGATGGCCGATCTCCACGACGGGTTTTAAATACTTTGGTAGATCCCTCATGGATCGAGGACGTCAACATGATTGGTAGCTGTGTAGGACCTCGATAACCCACCTGCGATAGAAGTAGAAGCCTGCAACCATCTTTGACATCGACACCTAGCTTTACATGGTCACCGTTGACCAGACCGCCCCCGTAGCTCAGAACGTAGACGATCGCGACTGAATCTTGAACAAGTTTTGGGGAGAGAAGCTTGAGAGGATAGGTTGCTGACAGTTCGGTAAATACAACGGATGAGGCATGCGAGACACAAGCAATTCGCCCGTGTCCTGCATGAAGGGACTTGTTCTCTGTCATGGCCCCCTCCTGTAGCGATTCAACTCCGGCGACATCTGTCCATTTAGAACGAGGCCCCAAGCAGCAATTAATATCATTATTGTAGTTCCAGTGTTGTTGAACATGTATTCCGTGTGTCCCATACACGTCGAGTAGCAAAGGAAAGTAAAGAGATTGGTCGAACGAGTGACGGTGAAACTATCATAAACCTGCGCAAGAGAAAAGGGCGGGTGACAATAAGATAACAAAATCTGCTTACAAAAAGAGAGGCATGATGAACTCAACCATCGAATGTATAGTGAACAAAGGTACCGAGTCCGAGGTGCAAAAGTATTCACATGATATATCGACAATAGCGGAGGGTGGTCATGTCGATGATGACCTGGAGGAGGACAACGACCAGACGTACCAGCGGATCAATACTTCCTGGTGGCGAGCGCACGAATTTCGTACAGATAGGATCGGTCCGGCTCGCCAAAGGGATCGCTTTGTCTTGACACGGACGAACGCCAGCCCCGCATCTCGGAACGATGACGCTCCTCAGCGGCGCGACAGACTTCCACAAAGTCATCGGCGACGTCATAAACGATGGACGCGCGTGATCCTCGGTCGCTCTCAGATTCGGAAGTCGTTCGAGTGCGACTACGTGCAGGGCTGGGGGCGGTGACGACGACGGCGGAGGCACAGGATCCGCTCCTTTCCGAGGGTGTGTTGGTAGTGCAGCCCAACTGCTGACTGGCACGGATAGTACCAGCTTTAGCTTCCCAGTCGTCTTCCTCGTCGTCGGCGAGCTCCGCAAAGACATCTGGTTCCTCTTCATCGGGGGGGAGAGTGGAGATCCAACACATTCGCGTTGGATCGAAGATCATGTTGCCTACCTTGCGTGCTCCAGAAGCAAAGGAGCCGACAGGAGAGCCAATGGAAGATCCAGTCAGATGCGTGATGAGAGCGGGCCGAGTGGATGTCCCCACGACTGCGTCAAACTCTCGTAACACCTGATCATTGCCCTCCCAGCGAAGGGTGGAAGGATTCCATTTCATGTCACCAACGACTTGAAGAGAACAAAGTCTGAGTTTACACCGGGTCAGACAATGGGTCAAACGTACCTTTTGGCCCGCTTTGTCCCCCGAGGTGACGTATGAGTGTGGGTTTCCTGCGTGTGTGACCAAGCACAGGGGAGGTCGCATCCTTTTTCTTTTTTCCAGGAAATTCCGTAGCCTTGGGAAATTCAATGCGCCCAGTGCGTCGTAGTGTATTTGTAGAAGGTGTCAGTGCACCCGGAGAATCTATCGGGTGTGAGTACCGAAAGCAGAGGCATGGTGACGCATGTACTGACCGGAAGCACTTGGCTCATCCATACGTCCCTTTTTGCGGAGTGTCCCTTTATCCTTGTCTCTTTCTTTGTTCGAGGACTTTGGACATGTCATGACACCTCCCCGGCTCGTGGCCTTGGGCTGCACTCTGAATTTTACTTCCTTTTCCCTGTCGGTTGGGAGGTCATCAAAACCGTCCAGCTCGGTACCGTCCCCATATGTTCTTTGGCGTTTAGGACGTCGCAACAGTTTAGGACCTGATGACGATGATGGAATTGGTGGCGTTTGATTATAGGATGTGCGGCTACGGAGGGAGCTAGTAGATGGGGGGCGTGGAGGAATGGGCGAAGTGGCGCGGTGTGGAGGCTGGGATGGTGGGAGAGCGTTAAGAGAAGGACCAGGGAACACGGAAGATAAGGAAGGCCTGGACTTTAATCGGATAGAGGTAGGCATCGTTAGACGTAACGCAGCGGGATTCGACGAGGGGGTTGACGGGCGAGTGGGTGGTACGACAAATTCGAGCGCGTGAATGCGACTTGTTGAGCTTGTGTGCGATTTAGCACGCGAAGCTGCGGTAGGGGCGTCGTAGCGCGCCAACTTGACGGATGTGCCCGCTGTAGGAGCTGTCCCAGAGCCTGATGCTTGGGAAGTGCTTGCTTCCATCAGTGAAGAGAGTGACGCCTTGCGAGTGAGTCCCTTGCGCTGAGTCGAAGTCGGAGTTGGGGGCTTGAGTCCCGAATGAGACTTTTGTCCGCGGAGACTGCCAGGTTTGGAGGACAAAAAGGTGCTTGTGGGCACGGGTGGGGCAGCTGAAAGAGCTTCCTTATATGTCTGTGCACGTGTGGGATGTCGGGGAGGGGGCGATGAGGACAGCTTGATGCGTTGGAGTTGACGAGCGGACGATATGGGGGGGTTAACGGGAGATTTGGCGCGGTCCGCCCTCAGACGGGAGGGCGGGCGTGCAGGAATAAGGGCACGAACGGGCGCACTTTTACTGCGTGTTGCAAAGCGTTGAGTTTGCTTTGCGCTGATGAGCCGACTGGGGCTGAAGTCGTCATCGTCTTGGATGACAAGGCCCATCTCAAAGTCATCCTCTGGATCGGGGCTGGCTACCCTTGCCCGCTGATCGGGGATGGGGGCCGTTTTCTTGGACTCGAGGATTTTTTTAAGATGCTTTCCACTGTGGCCAGACTCGAAGAGGCCGGATGGAATGACAAGGCCATCGAGTTCACTTTCGTCCTCGTCGCACTCACTCTCCTCGGTGTCAGGGAGAGAGAGGGAAGAGACGGAATTGGAACGAGAGCCGTCGGCGAAGCCGAGAGAGGAGTAGGTGTCCGAGGACTGGGAGGAGGAAGTGTGATCGCGGTCCCCCCACTCGAGAGAATTCTTGGAGGATCGATGGCTGAGGGGCAGGGGGGCAAGAGAGAGCTGTGTTAGATCGGAAGGAAGGGCAAAGGCGGATTCGAAATCCTCGTCGATGAGGGAGGGAGGGGGCTTGGCAGCGGCTTTGAGGGTGGCAGCGAGTTCGGCGACTCTGATGGTAGAGACGCCCTCGTCGTCTTCTTCATCCACCTCTTCCTGACGAGAGAGGGGGGGACGAACGGTGAAGGTGGGGGCTGAGGTGAGCCTGGCAAGGTCGCTGCGGGCGGCTAGGCCAGATACGACGGCCATTGCCCTGGCGCCATGGGACATGCCAAAGTGCATCTGGACATCCCAGTCGAGGTCGTCGTCGTCCTTGTCGGACTCGACGTCAAGGGAGCGAATGTGGTCACCGTCTGGGAGGTCGAAGTCGGCGTCTGGCCACTCCTCGCGAGGAGCGGCAGGGGCAGGGATGGTGGGCATTGCAGCGGTGTGTGCCCCACGCGGGGCCAGTTCGGAGCAAGTGAGGAGCAGCAAAACTCGTCCGTCGCACTTGCATACACAAACAAGACACAACAATTACCCGGCTCAGTACGGCATCAACCGGCGCCGCTCCTCCGCCTCGTCCCGGTCCCCGTCCGAGTCCCCGTCCTCCTCCTCCTCCTCCTCCCGCTCTCCCTCCCCCGTCCATCCGTACTCCTCCAGGCTCCTCCGCACACGCAGCCCCCTTTCCGCCATCATATCCACGAACCCCGCCAGTTCCCCCGTCGTAAACACCCCTCGCAGCGGTCCAAACGCCAGTAGATAGAGCCCTGCACCCTGTATTAGCCATTCGTCTCAATGTCACGCTTCTGTCCCGACCTTTGGAAAGAGGGCACTCCCCAACCGCCCTGTAGAGCAGATTCTTGGCTCGCTCCAGCCGGCCAGTCCGGATCTCAAACTCGACCGCGATTCGCCACATGATCGCACTGCTCCTCGTCCTTGCCCCTATGTCAGCACCCGAAATCTCGTGCTCTCGCCCTCACTCACCTGTCGCTCTCCACCGCGGCCACCAGTCCATTCCTCGTCCGCTCAACCTCAGCATCCCAACGCCCCTTCTCCCACCCCGCAACCCACACCTCTGCGGCCCTCCTTGAAACTCCCTTCTCCTTCGCACCCCCATCCCCCAACTGACCCCTCGCACGTCCCCACACTCCGTACCCCTTTTCCGCCTCCAAGAACATTCCAAACACAATTGTGTTGTTCGGATACAGCCTAATGGCCGCCTGCAGTCGATCTCGGAAGATCGCCGGTGGCGTAGGTGTCCGCAGAATAACGGTGTGTTGATACAGCATCACCAGCGATGCCACCATCAAGCTCTCCCCCGGTGCCTTCCCAACCTCCGCGGGCTGTGAGTCAAAGATGGTCAACATCGCAGGTAGCGACGATCCTGACATCAAATCTATCAGCGCTCGCAGCTTTATCCAAGCTTCCCGGTCCTTCCACAGCCCTTGTGCGGCATTGATGATGTCTTCCAGGTTACGTTTGGCCCGGAGAATCATCATCCCTCCTGTCCCATCGACGTTTCCCGATCGCATCACCACCCGAAGTGTCACATCTTGGTCGCCGTTCAACCATTCCAGTTCGGCCCAATCCCACCACATTTGCCCAATAAATGCTTGCGTAGGTGAATGGCGCGTCGAGATAAGAACGGTTTGATACACTTTTCGTGCGTCTTCAATCCGTCCACGCATACGTTCAAGTCGAGCGTGAGCTGCCCAATGCGGAAGCGAGTCTGGGTTATGTGACAAGAGCGTCCGTGAAAGTTTCAAAGCACTATCAACGGCAGTCAGTATGCTTGCTGGCCAAAGAAATGTGGCCCAACCTCTTCACGTTGATCGAAGCCTCAAATGCCAAGGCATACACATCCCATCGGTAGTCTTCTGCACCACACCGAAGCTGGTTGAAGATTGCCCTCACAAACTCTTCTCGCACACCCTGGATATCTTTTACCGTCCACATCCTCCAACAGTCTTTCCCCACCCAATCCAGTGGCCCAAACACCTCCAAGCCCCACTCCTTGACAGGCCCGAATGCCGTTCCATACTCCCGCTCTCTCCCAATCAGCGCACCGGCGTGAGAGTCAGCAAGGAACTGTCGTGCTCTCCCTGGCTGTGGGAATATGGAAGAAAGGCGGGATACAGTAGCAAGGTGTGTACATGACCACCGATCGTCCCATGTTCCATTCGCGAGTGTGTTGGAAAAACCGGGAATGTGCAGGCCCATGATGGAGAGCCATATGAGGCGAAACGCATCTTTAGCTTTTTGAGTCGTCAACGGAAGTAAAAGTGTCTTGATATCCGACAGTAATACAGTCGCATACGGGTCAGAGACACCTGATTCGTAGCGTGCGGGGATGCGTGAGACAGCGTCTGCGCGTGTCTCATCGTTGCTCCATCTAATAAATGGATCGGCCGACGTGGCATCCACATCCATAGATATTGGCAGACTTGAAAGAGTAGCCTTTGGCTTTCCACCAGAGACCCACGCGGACCAGCCTTTAGCATTAGGCTCTCCGACGCGCGGAACTTCTGATTCCCAGAACTCTTCTAAAGAGCCTAGTTGCGTATCAACAGGCAGTCCATACAACGATTGGGGGATCTCGAATGTACTGTTCGCTCTATCAACAATGAGTTCTTTCTAAAGAGTGCCCAGGGACGTACAGTTCAGCTTGCGCCTGGAAGAGCGCTGTGGCACGTTCATGGAAACCTGCGTAAAAAGAAAAATCAGAACACGACAGCAATCCCAACTCCCACAGTTCGTACCTGCCTCCTGGAACGCAACGGCAACACGCCACACTACACGCAACCGATCAGGCTCGCTATCCTCGGAGCTACCTAACGCCTTTAATGCGCGTGTTGCGTCCCACACGACTTGGTCGATACCTCCCACAGAAGTGCGAATGCGCCACTCGAGCCACTCCATCCAGATATCAATGCCACCCAACTTGAGGGTATCCTCCCATTCGGCAACGAGCTTGGTTTGGTGCCATAACTCTTCGCCCGCTCGAAGGTATCTGAGTGACAGAGTGGGTGAGCGGAGATTGGAAGGATGTGCTGCCCTGGCACGCGAAAGGACCGAAAGAGTAATTTCGGACCGAGTCTCGTTGGCATTCTTGGAAGTCAGTGGCACGACTGAAAGGGATTGTGCAACCAAGGACAGCCACGTTTGCACAGAGGATGGATCAACAATGAGACTTTCTTCGAGCGCTTTGATGGCTAGCTGGTGAGACGTGAGAATGGGTGCATGGTCGTCGTCTGAACTTTCTCCTTCTGCATCGGATGCCGAGTGTTCCGAGTCGGAACTTGCCTCGCCCCTGGAAATTGGGCGAAAGACTTGATCAATATTTTGGCTGGGACGGGATGTGACTCGCAAGAATCCATCAACTTCTTTGTATCTGTAGTTGTCGGCGGAAGCAACCAGGCGCCGGGAAGGTGCGGCGAGAAGGGCGCTTGAGCCGGGATGGGTGAGTGAAGGCTGCTGCAGAGGATCCTCAGCAAAGGGTTGAGGGCTGAGATGATGAGCGATATACCTTGCGTTGCCCAAGAGTGATTTGGACGCCTTCTCCCGCTCTATGGGAGACAGACCACGCTTTGTCGAGACCAAGGATATGCTTGCCATCTTGTGCATGATTAGCTGTTCAAGTGCGTGAACGCTAACTACTCACGGGCTACAGGGCGATACTTTGGTACGTCACCGGTGTGTAGGCAGCCATAGGTTAGGTTGCTCGAGTCACCCTTGCGATCCGAGTAGAAGAGGGGACGTGGCACCCATCGGTCATGTTCCTGGCCCTGCCGCTCAAAACGGAGTCTGTCCTCGTTCGCCTTGAGCCTCTCGTCGGCCAGTAGCGAGTCAGTGGCGCGAGGCTCGTTACTGCGCCAGTTGTCGGACGGAGAGAGGTGCTTTTCTCGTTTTGACGAGGGCCTGTCCTTTTCCCTGTGGATTCGTTTTGTGGACTTGTCTCTCCTGCCGAAGTCGATCGGGCGGAGGTGGTGACTGGACTCGTCCCTGGGGGGTGAAGAGGTTCTGTTGCTCGGACCAGGATCGATGTCGGGGAAGGACGAGAAGGAAGGGGGAAAGGAGGACGTGGACATGTATGTTGGAAGCGGACAGGTTGTAGTAACTGTGTAGGGGTGGCAGTACGCTACATGCCGGCAACTGGCCACCTCCGCTCCTCACCACGATGCGTCCGCTCACCGAAGACGAGAGCAAGGTCGTCTTTACAAAGCTCGCCAACTACATCGTACGTCCACCGCATTCGCATCCACCACCACTTGCCACAGCTTCATCCACAGGGCAAGAATCTTATCCACCTCATCGATCGCAAGGACGAGCCCTATTGCTTCAGGTTGCACAAGGACAAGGTCTACTATGTCTCTGAATCCTCGATGCGTTTGAGCATCTCTGTCGCACGACCGAACCTCATCACCCTTGGCACCTCCTTCGGTAAATTCAGCAAAAGCGGTAAATTCAAGCTTCACGTTACTGCTCTTGACCACATCGCCCAGTACGCGAAATACAAGGTATACTTGCCACTCACTCTGCACTCGCATCTAACATCTTCCTCGAGGTCTGGATCAAACCCAACGGAGAAATGCCCTTCCTGTATGGCAACCACGTCCTCAAGGCACACCTTGGTCGAATAACAGAAGATACTCCCGAGCATCAGGGCGTAGTCGTGTTCAGCATGAATGATATCCCACTTGTATGTTTTCACCTCTCTTTTCGTGCCCCCATGCAGACCGATTTTGTTTTCAGGGATTTGGTGTAACTGCCCGGTCAACGGTCGACACACGTAAATTAGATCCTACAGCCATCATCGTGTTTCATCAAGCGTACGCTCCCGTCTGTTCAGCTGTGCTTGTCATCCTTGCTCATACTGTACCAACAGGGATATCGGGGAGTATCTCCGGGATGAGGTTCGTGCAACATACTCCCCTCCCGTTCAAGTACTAACTCATTTCTCAGGATACGCTCTTTTGATTGACTGTCTTTCTCCCTGGTCGTCGACTATTTACTTGTTCAGGTAATGGGTAATTATATTCACGTAGAATATTCGAGTATTCGCGTTCCGTGCTCGTTCTGTGCAGTACACACCAGGTTTTCGGGCTTTTGTTCTTCGTTGTTCATTATACCGTCGCTGGGTCGATGAAACGTAGTCAGTTGAACGTTGCTCGACGCAATGAATCTTTGATTACTCTCAGGTGAATGTACACGTGAACGCCGAACGTCAAACTTGCTTGGTCTGGTGCTCCCGGTACTACACCGTGACCATGGACGGAATGCGGCCCCACATACGCTGGCAAAACATTCAAGATCAGGACCTGACGACTGGAGACGTCCATGATGTCCTCTCCACCGTCGACGATGACCTCTGGGTTGTAGCAGCCTGTGTCGACAGGCTCGTGAACTGTGTCGACACACAGCGGTCACTCCTCGAGCTAGGGATCGCTCGCACCAACTCGGCCGTCCACAGAGCCCAAGCTGCTCCTCGTATCCCTACTCCCGATACAGATTCCTTCGCTGGACACAATCAATTACTCACGATGTACCTCAATGACGCTCCGGACGACGCCCAACTCTGTCGCATGCGCGCCGTTCTCCTCCACCGTTGCGACAGACTTTCGTCCTTCGTACAGATATGCAAGGACCTATCAGCAGAGAAGGGGAACTTTGACGACATTGACGAGGAATGGGAGGATGACCCATGGGCTGAAGACGGCGAGGCATCTCCTCTCTCGGCACGACAGAAGCCAGCCGACCCCCCCATCCCATTGTCCGACTTTTTGGCCGAGAACATGCTAGAGGTCGCCTGTTTTTTTGCCTCCCAACAGCAATTTACCGCACTGCAGACACTCATGCTTTACCACTCTGCCACCCTTTGGCCTTCCCGTTTCGTCATACTTGACAGCATACCTAGTCATACACACCCATCCGAGTACCGCGAATTACTTCCTGCCTATGATGTTGATCATGACGCAGAACAGACGCCATCCTTCAATAGTTGGAGAACAGAGCAAGACTGGGTTGAGAATGCCGAGGTCGATGCTGCCCTCAGGGCTTCATCAGCTGTCTCTTACGTGGAACTTGACTTGCATCAGTCAAATGCTGACGCTACTGTGTACACGGAGCCCCTTGCACCCAAAGATCTCACTGCTTGGTATAAGCGCCGTGTGGACACCATCATTTCATCCACCGGTATCCTGGATATTGCTCTCGCGACTGTTCAGCACGGGGCTTCATATGGAGTACCTGACCTTGATGAGCTAGGTGAAGAGCACAGCCTTCTTTCTCGATTAGTCTATGAGTCGCCTCAGCCTCACGAACCTCAGGACAGTCAAGATTGGACACTCGCCCGCTGGCGGAGTATGGGACCTGCAGAGGTCGTGAGTGCCTACCTCGCCCATTCATCTCCGGAGACGGTCGCAAAGGATATCACTCGCCTCGCGATGCCCTACGTCTTTGTTCTGGAAGCACGTGCAGAGCGTGCCGGTAATTCCGACCCAGGTCTACCTACTCGCCTGCTTTACGACTACATTCTTTCGGCTCCGTTGCCGATTGTCGCCGCAGTCTTTGAAGCCTCCAAGGCCACCCTTCCTGTTGCACACCGCATTATTCGCGATGACGAGGACGTCGCGAGACTAGCTCTTGCGTGTCTATACAGCAGCGACAGCCGCACAGAGTGGTCTACAATGAGTTCCATATTCGAGTGTCTTCCGGTTTGGGCAATCACGCCAGGGACTGAGGATGAAGCAGACGAAGCAGACGCGACGATAATGTCTCTCGGATCTTTCGTGGCACCGTCTACCACCCGGCCGCAGTGTTCATCCTCTGACCTAATGCTTTTCTTCAAACCACTCCCTCTTGTCTCCCTCTCGCGCGCACTGGATATATTGGACGTACATTTAGAGTCTGGAGAAATACTATCGCGGTGGAATGTAGGGGCACCTTTGCGTTGGTTCTTGCAGAGTGCAACCGATCCAGTGGAGCAACGAGCACGGGCAAACAGAATGGCCAGACGAACAGGGAACTCGAATGAACTTAATGGAAAGGATGAGTGGGAGTGGTTGTTGGAGGACATGCTTAAGCTTTCCGGAAGTAGTGAGAATGGGGTCAAGAGCGCATTCGGACTTCTTTCGAGAGAGGAAGTCTCCTCGATCTTCTTCGCTGGCTTGTTGAGCTCAGGTTGTGAGTACCTTCCATCTCTTTGCAGCACGATCTCATCGATTTGGTAGCGTTCGATATTGCACGCGAACTTCTCCAACAGAAGAATGGGAAATTATCTCTACCTCCTCTCATTACAGAAGATATTTGTCTCTCCGTCTCACGTGAATTTTACGACAATGCAAGTTCAGGAAATTACAAGACAGGCGACATGAAACTTGCATATGACTGGTAAAGATCTGAATTCCCGTGACGCCAAGTGGCTGACTCTTCCACCAGTCTTGCTGTCCCACCTCCCTCGGAGCGTCTGAACAAAGAGCGCGACTTTATTGAGGCTACCTCTCGGCTTTCCTCCTTCAACATACTCTCTCGCCCCGGTGTTCCGCTCTCCCCAATCGAGATTCGCCTGACCAAGGACCGCCTTTCTCTCATTTCACGTGTCCTCTCCAGCACAGCAGACGCATACAAACATACAGAGGTTATTCTCGATCTCTTATACAAGCTCGGCTATAAAGGTGATGTGGTCGCAGAAGTGAGGATACTCGCCATGCTCTCAGAGACTGCGCTCCAGGCCGAAGATTTCTCTCGCGCCTACGAGACCAGCAAACGAATGATTGAAGAGGTCTCAAAGCTGGGGGCGGAGGCGTCAGATCGCAACGAGGACATGGCCGTTCGGAAGGCGAGGGATGTTTGTTGGGTGGCTTGCTTCCAGCTTGGACGACATCCCGAATTCGAGGATGTCGAAGCGAAGCTCTCACTTTTCGGCCACGCGCTGCAACTCTGTCCCGCCGACAGACTTCACGACGTTCTTACGTCTTGGCGACGCTTAGAAAAAGAAGACATTGAGAGCCGCCGTGAATATTTGGCTTCTAGGACGCGACCGAAACGTGCCACGTCAGCATCACAGAAACACGTTTCGTCTCTCCGAGATAGACTTGGCGAGCTACACATGCCCACAACACCCCTCATAAACGCGGAGGATGCCGCTGCACTGGCTGGCAGAGCGTTCAATCGCATGGCGTCCAATTTTACATTTGCCGTCACCGGCCGTGGGCGTTCTGGTAGTCTCGGAGAGGATGCACGGTCAAGAAGCAGGGACGGGACGAGAGGCAGGTTCGATGGCGAGGAGGTTTCAACTCAAGCAGGTCGCATTCTACAAAAGGGAATTGGCTGGCTCCTTGGAGCGGACGATGTTGCTTAATACCTGACCATGATAGTGGACCACAATCCATTAAATATGCCCGTCAGCATACATGACCTTTGCGTAGGGTACTTGAGAGTATATGCATTTAAATATATATATGCACACTGGACTGAAGGCCAGGCAAACAAAACGAGCGAAGGGAACGAGGGACGGAGGTATTGAATGAGCGGCAGGGGATACCATGAATAGGATAAGACCAATAAAAATAAGTTGGCTGGTGAGGATACACCTTATAGGACTAGACGCGTGATATAAAATGTGCTGTAGCATGATGCACAATATGTCGATCGCCAGCACACAGTAACCAAGAAGTTCCATCCGCGACAAAAAATCGAAAAAGTGTGGAATTAAAAGTGTGTGGGTGTTTCAGTTACCGTTCGCAAAACGTGCTGTGTCGCCAGTGCGAGCCCTAGGCCGGTTAACAACCCCAGCTTTCTTTGGCTGCTGCTCGTCCGAAGGTGAAGCATGACGCTTTCGTGGTTCCCCGCGACCACAGACATCACAGTATTCCTGGTTGTCCGCTGCTCGAAGATCCTCCAATTCAGAGGTCAGATCTCGGATCTGTCCACGCAACTCCCAAATTTGCTGCTGCCATGCCTTCTTGGCGGACACGAGTTGATCTTGTAACCCTTTGATGGTTAAATACTCTTCCGCGGTCACCGATGCATCGTCGCTGCGGCGAGTGGAAACAGGCGTGAAAGGAGACAGTGCGGTATTCGAGCTCGCGGCAGAACTCGGTGTGTGCACATCACGCTGCAGTTCTTCCACCCCACCTGCTACCATATCAGCAAAGTGAGAACCAAAGGAGGTGGACACAGGTCGAAGCTTGAGGCCTGGGAAGTCTCCGTGGCCTGGAGGAGCACTCTGTGGAACAGTAAGGGAGAGAGGTGGGGGCGGGGTAAAGTTCAGGCTCGTTGATGAGCTTTGGGCCACAACAGAGGTAGGAATACTGTGGTCCGAGGTTTTGGTAACGATGGAGAGCGAAGGTGGTTGCCGCCTGCGTGAATAGGGCCACTTCCCATCGGGTCCATCGCCATCGGATGAAGCGCTGTATGCCGAAGATAACGTAGCATTACTCGCACCGCCGTGCAATGTGGGGGAACAAGAGGATTTTGGAACCCTTGGCAGCGTGAGCTTCGAGGTCTTCTCAGTCTCATGAACTTGCGAGCTTTCTTCCGCATACACATCAACAAGGGGAGGCATTGGCGGGGGTGGACCTCTCTCCTTCTCTCCTTCCGAATTACGACCGCCAAAGAGCCGCAGGAACCCACTTTTCTTATGTTTAAGTGCCCGTCCAGGAACGGTACTCACTGAGGTGGAGACTGGGGATTCCTCTCTCATCTCAGCATTTTGAGGATGAGCTAGAGGAAGCGGGACGGCCATGTGGCGAGTCCCAGCACTAGTAGATCGAGCACGTATATGAGCACTTTTTCCAGTGGTGTCCATCTCCTCAGTTTGATCCTCTGTTACCTCGGGTATATCATCTGAACTGGGAAAGGGTAGCTTTGACCGGGAAATGGTGGGGTGGGCGGTATTGCTGCGAAATCTCTCCCTCGCCTGTGCCTCTTGAAGGGAGATAAGAGCGACAGTGGGTGATCGGGGATTATTCCGGCGAGGATCATCGAAACCACCAGGGGGTGGATGTAGGGATAAAAATTTAGCGCTGCGGTCAACATAACTAGTGTCGCTCTGATGGAGGACAGACATCGGAGAAGAAATTTCTTTGCCGTTGACGCGTAGATTTCCGTATGGAATATCCCGGGAAGTTAATGATGTAGACGATGTCTTGGTGGAAATGACTGAAAACGCCGCTGATCTGGTGCTGGTCGAGTCGGTTACAGTACTGTTGGAGTCATTCCCGCCCACATCTCCCAAGATTGGGTGCTGAGAGGGTATCGTCTCGGGAGATGGGGTATATGACACCAAATCAGGGTTAGCGTAAGGATGTACAAAGCCGTCGTGAGACTGTCGTTCTTGAGATAAAGGGACCAATGATAGTTTCGCGCTACGCTCATGGCCAACACGGGAAACACCAGAGGATGAAGGGAGTATGGGGGCACTTTCGAGGGCCGTCGACGGAGGAGCCGTTCCATCCAAGCTGACTGTAGCCCTGGACGACGAACCGTGAGTCTGAGTGAAGTACTGAGGGGGTTTTGGATAGTTGGTCGCGCGTGCGACGTTCTGGGAGCGTATAGACACAGAAGTGGCAGAGGATGCCAAGGAGGAGGTCGACATGGATTGCCTCGCAAGATCACTGTATTGTATTGAACATCAACGAAAGCAGACGACGGGATTTCGTGTCGACTCACTACAGGGCACCACGAGAACTCGAGTAGTTTCCTGCTGTGATCTCGAACGAGGAGGTTACAGAGACTCGTGAGCGTGCTGAATCGACACTGGGTCTGCTGGCAATGGAAGAGCCTCTGGTGAAAGTGCGGATGAGATTGTCAGCTCTGGAGGCCGTTCCTTTGAGCTTGCTCCCGATCGTGCCCGACCTAGAGGGGTTGTCTGATTGCTCGGCGTGCGGGGCGACATCGTCTGTCTCCCAAGGGGGGCGAGAGTGAAATCTGATCCTGGGGCCCTGGAGGCTTATTCGGTGTGAGGCGTCGTCAGTGCAGTCGTCGTCGACGTCGGAGTCATCCTGGAGGTCTTCTGTAGAGAGCGAGCGTATGGTGGAAGCTGTTTCGTCGTCGAACTCTAGGGAACCGGGCGAGTGAGAGAAGGACGGGGTGTCGACGTTGGGAGAAGGATAGGCATGGCTATAGACGGAGGGGGAGTCGGGAAACTCTGGGAGGACACGGTGGTGGGGGTGGCAATGTCGGCGGTCAGCATTGTCCATTGGGGAGCGCAACGACGCGGCCATCGTCGTCCCGAGCCTCGGACGTGAACGGGAGAGTCAAGCCTTTTCCACACAAACTCGGTTACATAAATCCCTCACTTTCTCATGCCCGACCTCGCCCAGTCCGCCAACGGCCGCGTATCTGGAAAGCCGTGGAAGCTCGCGAAAACCGCCACCGTGTATGGGACACCCCCTCCCTTGTGTTCGATTGACTAACCCCCACCAGTCGCTCACAGTCCTCCGCAGGACACAAGACAAAATGGCATGTGCGTATGGAGAAAACTACTCGTGAACACGCCGTCAAAAAGCTCGAGGTAGAGCTCAAACAGGAGAAACAGGCTGAAAAACAGCGGTGAGTCGCCCTTGATCGAGCACTGCGTACACCACAGACCGGTCTCAGGAAGAGGGAGATAACGCTCCAACGCCAGAGGGCGAGCGAAGAACGCCGCAGATTGGAGCAGGAAAAAGCTACTGTACATGCCACATTCCCTCTCCGACTCGACGTGCTTCTGACGTTTGTGCAGATGGGTGCAAGGAAGTCTGCCCGACTGCGACGCAGAGCTGGGCGTACCAAGAAAATCAACGGCTAAACCCCACCGCTTCGGTCTCAATGTCGTCGTGCGCAACTGCCAGTGTCACAGCGATAGACATAAAATATTTGTCACATACATCTAGTGCGAACGCAGACAGGACGAGAACACTACAGCGTCCATGTCGTGTCTATCTCTCCATCGGTCACAAACGGTCTGTCCAGTCCCGCGATAACACTTTCGCACAAGGGACAGCTGCTTGCCAGAACTTCGTCCAACTCGGCTCGCAGCTTCTCCGCCTGTTTCTCAGCGTCTTTATTTGGTCCTTTCTGCCCGCCACCGGTACCTATACCAGCTATCCACCCAGGTGCTGAGACAACTGAAGCGAGCGCGTCCGGCAAGATCAGATCTCGTAGCCGATCACCGGCAGATAGGATATTTCGTCCGAGTGAACCCGCTGCCTTGGTCCCATTCTGAAGTGGGTTAGCAAAGTTTGCCGAGAGTAGTGTGCGCTGCCGCGTTGCCTGCCGCACATCGCTCGAGGTCGGATGGTCCCCTGGGCCTATCTTCTGAGCATCCTTGACAAGTTCTGTTTGCAGAGTGAGAATCCGTCTGAGGGCATGCGCAGGCAAGTACTCTTTCGCCTGAAAGCACACAAGTCAGATGAAAGCATTGCACGATTATGCACAATCTTACCAGTCCGATCAGACAATCAGCATGGAAAGTATGTTGACAAGGGAATATGTAGGATTGCCTCGTCAGTAAGAGCTGTGCACAGGTGGAGCATCGCTCTCCGGCATCAATGGTGACGAAACGGTTCTTCAGCTCGACAATGTCTTGCTTGATCGACTCTGCAGTGCGCGTAACATCATCCATCTCCCTCTTCAGATCATCAATGTGAGCTGAGTAGCCTTCCAGGGCGTGCGCAATCTCCTCTTTGAAGTCATCAATGACGACGAAATCTGGGAAGAAAGGCAGAATATCCTCGATTTTGAGTAGGTCAGTGTCCCCCAAGAATCGCATTGCACTGAATACAATCAACGAGTGTCCCACTCAGGCCAATTGCAACTCACGCTTTGATGTCTTTCTTATCCTGTACGACATATCGAGCAATCTTCAACCAAAGCTTCTTCCTTAACTGAGGATCGTCTTCTGGCATATCGGCGTTTATCTTTGCTAGTTCGAGGTCACCTTTTTGGAGGGCAAGATCGACACTGTTTTCATATAACCCCATCTTCGAGTAAATATGCACGCAGGGCTGTATCCGACCCGTTTTCTTGCATAGACGCAGAGCATAATCCAAGTCATAGTATGGTTTGCCAGTGAGTGGGTTGGAAGGCGCCGTCATAAGGAAGCGTAACAATGGGCCATCATCGCCAGGGGCGCTTGAGGATGAGGAGGCGTGAAATGTCACCAATAGATTATGAACAGTAGAAGAGGTATTGTGTCGGTCGAAGACAACATGATTGAGATATCGTATCGCTTGGTCTGGCACCAATGGATCACGGGGAAGGTGCTGTAGTTGCAAGAGGGAAGGTATGAGTCGCAAAGGGTCCAAAGCTGGCTGCTTGAGCCACGCGTCAACCATTGCTTTTGGCGCATGTCTGGTGAGAACTGGGCCAAAGCTATAGTATAGCTCTAGATCCGACTAGTACCATTAATTTGTCGATCATTACACCAGGGCAGATGAATGAACAAACCTGGCGATTGAGTGTATCGATCGCTTTCGACCAATCTTCTTCGAGTATCCAGTGTTGGATGACACGTTCACAATCTCCAACTATACTTGCGTAGAAGAGCAGCATGTCTGTTCGCCCATGTGACTGTATGAGCTCGTACACGGTATTGCGATCAAGGTTTGCCTGTCAAGGAATCTGAGACCGCAGCCAAGGCCAGGTAAATGCCACCAACCTTGTAGGTCTCGAAGAAGTGGCAGAGATCCTCTTCGAGGATGGTACGCTCTGCCTGCATGTTCTCCACATTACTTGTCACAGCCTCGGATGCACAGAGATCATCCAGTTCGTCACATTTGCTAAGATAGAACTCGACAAGCCAAATTGCCAGCATCATCCGTGCCGTCAAGTCCTAGTGAAAACGGGACCTCGAAAAAGGACAGGATCCCAAAATATCTCGACTTACAGTCTTGCGAGTCCGCTCTAAGCAGCTGATCAGATATGACCGAAGTGCGTCTCGCTCCCCGACGTCCAGGAACTTGAGCGTCACTTCTTCGAAGGAGACTGAGCACTGTGTATAGCACTGAGCCGCTTGGAAGTATCGTTTTTCTTCAAAGAAAGCATGAGCCTGGGTGGAAAGAACTTTATCGCGCTGAGTGGCAGTCTGACGAAGGGTCGTCATTGTCATTGATCATCCCAGGCAGCGAAACCAACCTTGGCATACCGCAACGCAATGTCGAAATCCCGTTGCGCAAGATATATTTGCCATACATCGCGGCCCTCGTTCCCGACCACAAGCTCAAAGATCGACTGGTCAGTATAAACCCAATATGTCTTACGAACAGGATCTGCCGCCAGTCCCTTGACTGTCTCGTTCGGTCTCTGTAACATCTTGAGATGCACGGTTCAACTGTACGTGGTCTTGCTCACCAAAGGGATGATGTCTTCGTAGGTCTGTTTCCCGTTCAGAGTGCATATTCCTACGATACGATCACTGTAAAGCAGGATGAAGTGAAACTCGGTAAGTAGAATTGAGGTGGGGACTTCGCGATGCGGTTGTGCGGCAGAGGACCCGGGAGACGGCAGCGGAGGGTAGGGAAGGAGTTGCGTTGAATCAACATGATCGTCAGTGTTCGTATCAAAGTTGAGAGTCCCATGATAGATCCCCGGTGCTGCGCCAAACAGCATTAATGAACAAGGTATAGCTAACCTCGGGCAACGCTGACCTGTCATCCAAGCGAGAGTCTTGGGTAGCGAGAGAGCCTGATCTGCATTCGGGGTGAAGAAGTGGAGTTCTGAATATTGCAAGTCTCCAGGCAGTTCGGAAATCTCTTCGTCGCCTCAGTTTAGAACATCATGAAATAATTCGGAGACTTACTTGGCGCCGTTTCTCGGTAGAGAGCGAACAAGGAGGAAAAGAGGCGACCTCCATCATCTGAGCGCCGGTCTGGTGTCCCAGTGAACTGATAGATACGCGAGGGTGTGGTCACAATCACTAGTGCGTGTTTCTGATCAGCCGAGGGGAATAGCTCAAACTTGATGCCTGTGATTGGAGCCTTCTCAGGTAATGAGAAGAGCAACTGCAAATAACGCTCTTGCGACTTGAAAAGATCCTCTCCTGCATCCAGAACTGCTTCGAAAATACCACCATTACGGGTCCCAAACAAGAACTCTTTGGTTGACAGGGAGTGCGAGGATGACAGTAGTGCTGCTTTATTCCACGCGATGCTCTCGATGACAAGTTTATTGAAAGATTTCAATGACCTTGGTTTCTTCCATCCGCGGTATAGATACCAGTTCTCTCCTTGGTGGGATGTGATAACAAGATGTCGACCAGAAGGGTCAAGGAATATCTTGTGTATGGACATCTCCATGGGCTTGCGAGGAATGGGAATCTGAAGGACTTGTTCCGCGTGCGAGAGCTCGATGAGAATGATGAGGTTTGAAGATAGTGCCATTGCCAGGACGTCGAAGGATATAGCAAGAGAGACCAGCGGGGCAGGGAGTGTGTATTGCACCCTGCCGAGGTCGAAGATTGGCACATCAGGGGGGGACGAACTCTGGAAGTGTGCATCCACCTGGGCCGGTATTAGTTACAAGGAAGGTCACGGAGGGCGACCCGACTGACCGACGCAGAGTGATCTGGACCTTCTATTTGGTCGTCGTACGGGGAAGGTTCGAAGCCCTCGTACTGTACACGGGGCAGTGGAGAGCGTGCATGGCCGGATGGTGTTGCATGCTCGACAACTATACAAGCTGGTGAACGAGAGTGGTGACATTGTTCGCTGGGTGACTTACATTCATCAAACATGGTCGTGGTCAAAAGTAGTTGGTTTATGTAACAGCCGTGAAACACCATCCTATACCCCAACCGTCACCACAATATCCGTCTGTATTGTGGTTGTCTTCTTTTCTCTGTGATTATTCGCTCTCTACGGAGTGCAGTTGTCAAAGTCATTTCAACCTCTGAGTCATTCAATGGCCCGTCCCACCCCGAGGATCTTTCTCATCCGACACGGTGAGTTTATATACTTACCCATGAGCAACACTGAGAATGCCCCAGGTGAAACCGAGTGGTCTCTGAATGGGTGAGTCCTCCTCTGCTCTCTTGTCCTGTCTCTGACCCCTGTCTGCTTGGTAGGCGTCACGTAGGCTTACTTTCTGAATGTGACATCTCTACTTCGTACTGAACTTTGCTGATCCCAGACAGGGAGGAGCGACATCCCCCTGACAGTTCGTGGCGAACAGCAAATCAAGGAGAAAGCACCGCTTTTAGTCGGGCAAGGCCGTCAGTATTCTCTTGAAACGACCGATCAATCGGTCATTGACCCGGTTCGCAGGAGCGCTTGACCCAAGCGATCTCGGCGTTGCTTTCATCTCACCGCGCATTCGTGCCCACAAGACATTCCATATCTTGTTTGAGCACTTGCCAGAGGTCCCCGATCATGTTATAACCGAACAAGTGCGCGAATGGGACTATGGCGATTACGAAGGGCTCCTCAAGGAAGAGATCCTAGCCAAGCAGCCGGGCTGGTACATCTGGAGGGATGGGTATGTATCCCGACGAGGCTCAACGAAACACCTCATATCGCTGATCGTTAGTTGCCCCGGAGGTGAGAATGCGGACGATATGCGCTCTCGCGTGGACGGCGTGATCACAAAGGTCAAGCAGACTTGTAGATAGCCCTGATTTCGGACTGAGACCATACAGGTTCGCGAGTATCACCGCCAGTATTTTGAGGAGGGAAAAGGTGCTCGTGACGTCCTCATCGTTGCTCATGGGCACTTTAACCGCGTGTTCGTTTCCCGATGGATCGGCTTGGACTTGGCGCTTGGTATGATTGCCTACATCGAGATGAGTTGGATGCGTTGACACCCGTGCAGGAACGCTCTTTGGTGTCGAACCTGGAGGGGTGAGATGCACTTGCGCAGTATGCAGGCGACGGCTGACGTTGCTAACAGGTTTCCGTTCTATCGTACAACCACAAGTCGCTCGATGAGCCCGTGTTGAATGGGCTGAACCTGTACGCGGATCTGAACTAACGGTAGTTTTTCCATGTTTATGTATGTATGAATGAAAGTTTGTCTTGAGGTGTCGTGACCCGGTTGAGTTACGTTGTGGTCTCGCTTTTGCCGGTTTCTTTCTCGAGATTGTTTTATTTTCTCTTCCACTCGTTCCAGTCACCTTGATCTTCCCTTGCGATCATGTCCGAACTTGAATCCATTTCCGCAACTCTTGATTCCCTTGACACCATTCCCGCTTCTCAGGACCCCGCATCTGACGCTCGCCGGGAACACGAGGCTTCTGACGTGGTAGATCAAAACCCTACCACGCAGGTTGAATCGGATGTCGTACAAGATAACGCCCAGGTCGAGCCCTCGCCCGACGAAATTGTAAAAGATGCAGACGGCGACCTCCACGATCCCATCCAAGAGGACGTCCTCTCCGAGCCTGCTCCAGCTTCCATCACGGAGGCGTCCAAGAAGGCCGATGGAGTCCTTTCCAAACGTACAACCCCTGCAGGCAAGGACAAATCCACAGTGCTCGCAAAGTCCGTTTCCGGCAAAGCAATTTCATCCACGCCGACAGACAAGAAGGTGTGTTGGCCATGCTTTGTGGGCACGCCTGCTTCATTTTTAACCATGTGTTGCACAGGCTTTGAATTCCGCCACGTTGGGTGCTGGC
Organism: Boletus coccyginus; assembly: GCA_025782845.1. Classification (NCBI taxonomy): domain Eukaryota; kingdom Fungi; phylum Basidiomycota; class Agaricomycetes; order Boletales; family Boletaceae; genus Boletus; species Boletus coccyginus. Next base: position 145,687 of record JAHZSR010000056.1, on the reverse strand, counting down.
AATGCCAAGGTAGCCTCACCAGGCAAGACCGCTGCTGCACCTTCTTCTCCTTTCTCCAAAACCGCTACCCCGTCCGCCGCAAAGAAACCATCCACTACATCATCTGCGAATTCAACGAAGACTGCGACAATGGCTTCATCTAGAGGGTCAAGTTCTGGCCCAGCTCCACCTAGCAGGAGATCATCTATGCTCCCGCCAAGGGCGCCTTCTGCGACTGGGGTGCCTCCGGCACCCAAATCACGAACTGCAACTTTGTTGGCCTCGCTTTCTGCATCATCCAGGCCTCCTCCCACTGAGTCCTCTCGCCCATCCGTCGTTTCTCCAGTCGGCTCAATTGCGTCCCTCAAGTCCAATGCAACCGGCAGTGCTGCCGTCTCCACTGCTGCCGCCCCACCCTCCCGGCCCCGTGCCGCTATTTCCGACGCCTTGAAGAGGACGCCTTCCAGCTCAAGACAGAGCTTGCCCCCCGCTGCTGTGCCGCCTCCGCAAAGTCGCACAATGCGGCCAATGGGGTCAATTTCTTCCATACGGGAGGTCCGCGACGACGGAAAGGCGCTTGAAGGTCTGCAGGAAAAGGCATGACATTGCTTTCGGGTATTGTAGACATATTTTTTGACAAGTTGCACAGTTAAGAGAAGCCAACGAGAGTCTCTCCACACAGTCGGATGCAGTGGCTACCCTCAAAGTCAAGATTGGGCAACTTGAAACATCCCTTGACGAAGCTCGAGTGGATATCAGAGCCAAGACATCAGCTATCGAGCAACTTCAAATCAGCAGACAATCGTCAGACGCTGAGATCAACGGTCTCAAGGCTCACTTGCGACAGGTGCAAGCGGAACACTCTCGTGACCTAGCTGCGCTCAATTCCGTCAGTGAAGAAGTAAGAATCTTGTCGTTCAGTCTTGCGCCCGTCTGATATATGCATCGTAGCTCAGAAACGCGAACGAGTCTATGGCAGGCCAAGCAGAAAGTATCAAGACCCTTGAGGCGCACATCGAAACATTACAGGCGGATGTCGCAGCTGCCCATGAGAATTTCGAATCACTTCGGGCTTCAAGTGATCAGTCATCCGCCGCGGCCGCGGCCGCTGCACAGATGGAACGTGAAGCCTTCCTCAGGGCCAAAGCTGACGTTGAAACTGTCACCGCAGAAGTGAATAGTCTAAGAGTTGCACACAATAGAGCCCTTCAAGAGGCAGCAGCAAATTCCAGCGAATCACAGCAGCGCACAGCTGAGGTAATCGCTCTTACTGCTCAAATCGGCGAATTGAAGGCGGAAAGGGAGGAGAGCGCGGCCAAGATTTCCGAACTGGAAGTTGAGGTTTTGGAGCTGAAGGAGAGTCAAGAGGACGCCGAGGATGAGCACAAGAGAACCCTTGACCGCCTTCAAAAGTTGGAAGCTGAGCTCATGGAGGCTGTTACCGCTACGCAGCAAGCTCTACACGACGCTGAAGCCCGGGATGCGGAAAGCACGCAGAAGGCCGCCAATGTTGCCTCGCTTCATGCTGACGAAGTGCAGCTCATCGAATCTGATCTCGCCAAGGCTGTTTCCGAGGTTGAGGCGTTGAGGACTGAACTTGCTGCCGCGCACGTTGCCCACGACGAGACGAAGGCAGCAGCCCATGCTTCCGCTGAAGCACACGAGCAGGAAATGGAGGAAGCCGACCAATCATACATCTCAAAACACATTGAGTTGTCAGAAGAAATTAAGCGGCTCACCGCTGAGCTCGAGGTGAGAATGACTCTTGTATATGAGTGCAAGCCCTTGACAACATTAACGCTAACAGGGCCTAGAAACGAAGTATGGTGCCAAGGTTAACGCAGTACAGGCTGAACATGACCAGCTTCTTCAAGAGGCATTTGAGCGAGCCAAGGCAAGTGAATCACCTCCGCCAATTGTATAGGCTAACACGAACTACAGAACGAGGCAGGAGAAGTACACGGTCAAGACCTCCTGGCTCTACGTGCCGAGTCCCAGGCAACCATCGAGCAACTTCGTGCTGCTCATGAATCTTCCGTGAATGGTCTCCGGGTAGAACATGAAGCTGCCCTTGAATCTCAAATTGGCGCTGTCGAAAAGAAACTTAGTAGCCTATCACTCGAGCTTCGTGCGACCCAGGATGACCTCTCCAAGGCGAAGGCCGCCCTGGACACTTCACGTGCCGAGGGTGAGAGCTTGAGAGCACAGCTCGAGGATGCTCGTGCCAACGTTATAGCAGTCTCCGCCAACGCCGATCAGGGAGTTGAGATTGAGCCTCTCACCAAAGAGATCGCCAACCTTCGCGACGAAAACGTTATGCTCAATGATGTCCTGGCCGTTACGAAGGAGTCTCTCTCAGAGATGTCAACGAAACATTCCCAGGAGCTTGAAGAAGCGGCGCGGATTCGTGTGGAGGAAGTAATGAGACTTCGTTCCATCCACGACGGGGAGCTCAGCACTCTGGCCGCTCAGAAATCCGAACTGACGTTGTCACTCTCCGATTTGGAGGGCGAAATTGCGATGCTCAAGGCTCAACTGGCTGCCGTTGAGCCCGCTGTGGCACTGAGGAGCAATGGTGCCGTCCACGCGTCTGCCACGACCGTAACACGGGACGAGCTGCAAAAGGTCCACGAAGCACACAATTTGAAAATGCACGACCTTCAGGCTGAGCACGAACGCGCCGTTAGGGCAGTGGAAACGGAAGTCGAGATACTTCAGGCGCGGTTGGACGAAGTTCAGGCAGATGTTGCCCGGAAATCGATGGAGATCCAATATCTCGAGCAAGAACAAGAAGAAAGCCAAGATTCGATCACTCGGTATGTCAAGGTTTTTGGACTGCAGAGTTTGTTTGGAGTAGTAATTGCGCTGGCCGTTATCTTTGATTTCATCTAACTACGTTCTTTTATCATGGTGGTCTATTGTACATTTCTTGTGTCACCCTTCTTGATTTGATCGGAACTCTTCTTTGGAACTCATTTATTGACTGCTTCTCGCACGTTTTCCCGCAGATTGAAGGCAGACCTGGACGCACTGAAATCATGATCGATGGCCCAACGGCAGCTAAGCGTTCCTCATTTTTTCCAGCCTCGTGGATTCGGTGCGGTTCCCATCCCTCTTTCTCGTGCCCAATCATGACCGTACATACCCCTACCCAGCCGTGACACAGTTCTCTTTTATGGTCACGACCGTTTTTTATACACTATTTCCTCATTACATACCTATTTTTAGTTATGCATATTCTAGCTATGCACGCGTGGAGACTCTGATTAGTTGGTGTGTACTCTGGACGTATTACCCTGGCACGTACATGTTACTGGGTCAAGTGATTACGGTGGCTTACTCAGTGTCACGTCTTAGAGTTCGTCGAGGCGCGTCATCTGTGCGTGCCGTCTTTCTCCTGTCCATGCAGCCGTGTACTGTCTGTTAGGCTGAGGGGGATTTGCGACAAGACCAAGCCATGTTATCTATCGTTGTGTACTCGAAGTTTGCATAAAACTGACTCATAAAAGGGATTCAAATCTGCACTTGCTATGCGCCGCGAATCAGTGGTAATCATCACTCAAGTAATTATAGTAAGGTCCGAACCCAGCAGTTCCACGTTCGCGACGCGCAGAAGTATCACGTGATTAAAATATCCCTCAAAAGACCCGGTGTCCATTTTAGTACCGTGACACCATTCTTTACTTTCGGGCTTTGTCTCCTTCGTTTCTTCCCTTCTACCATCACCGACGACAAGGACACGATGGCAATTCAAAAGGAACCTGGCCAGAAGGGCGTTAACTGGTCAAATATTGCTGTCGGTATGTCCGTCTTCATCCAATGATGCATGCTCGTTACTTACACTTTGTCGAACAGGTGCGATCATGAACATGGTATTGTGCTCCGTCGTGTAACAAAATAATGCTGACGCCAACGGCCTTATCTCACCGTTGTGACTACTAGTTTGTCAGTACCCTTTTTGTGTTATCCTCTATTTCAGTCTCTCACTCGTTTCCCGCCATTCTAGGAGGCAAGTCTGCATTCTTGTCCGGTGTCCGTTTGCATATGAATGACCTTTCGCTTAGGTGACGACTCTAGGACAGCCTCTGGAGGTCCTCAAAACCCAAATGGCTGCCAACCGGTCACAGACAATGCTAGAGGCTACTAGGTCTGTCTGGGCTCGTGGTGGTGGTGCTGGCTTCTTTCAAGGACTTATTCCATGGGTATGCGAGCGAGCATTTCCCTTTCCTTTCCGCTCCTTACCCCAGCAACTCTACAGGCATGGATAGAGGCTTCCACCAAAGGCGCCGTATTGCTGTTCACTGCTTCGGAAATTGAGTCTGGTGTTGTGGGTATGGGCGTCAGCCCAGCTGCAGCTGGTCTCTTGGGTGGTATGGGCGGTGGTATTGCCCAGGCATACGCAACTATGGGTAAGTTAACACATTGGTTGGATCGCTGAAGAACTGCAATGATACGCATGCCTCGAGACTAGCGCCCGTCGCTATGCTCTCCCTAGCTCTGCTATCTTTCGAGACCGAACGTCTCTAATACTTTAACGTTTACTCATCCACTTGCTTGATAGGCTTCACGACATGTATGAAGACTGTTGAAATTACTCGCCACAAAGAAGCCGCAAGTGGAGTACAGCGGACAACCTTCCAAGTATTCATGGACATATACCGAAAGGATGGTATTCGCGGTATTAACAAAGGTGTCAATGCAGTTGCTGTGCGTCAATGTACCAACTGGGGTTCACGGTGCGTTGTCTGCTTGAATTTGATCCATTGGCTGATGATATTTCAGTATGGGTTTTGCTCGACTGGCTGAGACAATGATCCGGAATGTGCGTGGCAAAGGTGAACAGGACAAACTGGGTGCAGTCGATAAGATACTTGCCTCTTCGATCGGTGGTGCTTTGGCGACATGGAATCAGCCCATTGAAGTCATCCGTGTTGAAGTATGTTCTCTCTACAAGGTTCATCTCTGTGGAACTGACATGTCGCAAGATGCAATCGATGGCAAAGGCGACTGCGAATGCTAACCGCCCAGAAAAGCTTACGATCCTGAACACGTTGAACTTCATTTACAAAGAGAACGGCATCAAAGGTCTCTACCGAGGAGTAACGCCTCGCATTGGCCTTGGCATCTGGCAGACGATTTGCATGGTTTCTTTCGCGGACTATGTCAAGGTTTGGGTGAAGGGCCGTCAATGATAGCCTTGGTCTTGTCAGAATTCTGGTCATAGAGAAATAATATCCTTAGTAGTGGATGCGCACTAATCATACCATTGATAGATAGACTATATAGTAGACGCACTCCAAATTGACAGTTACACCTGAAACCAACTATTGACCTGGTTATGAAACATGGCAAGATGCGGCATCCCTTGATGGCGGTGATGGACGAACGGTAGTCATTCGACAGCTGGGTAGGTTTCACACCATCCACATCCCCATCCCCTACGATGACTGCACATCCCTCACCAAAGGCACCATTGCACCCTTTACTGGCTCAGTATCTTGTCCAGCTCTCCACAAACCCCCTTCGTACCAAGGCGATCACATCAGGTTGACATCTCTCGTTTCCGGTGGCCAGACATGGACAACTCATGACCATCCTAGCAACGTTCTGTTTCCTCCAGGAGGTCATCGGGTCGAATGCTGCTGGTGTTCCACCCAACCCGACCCCGAAGGATGCCTCACCACTCGCCAAAGCACTCACGCGCCTGCATATTAACGCCAAAGCGTTCAAGATGGCCATGTACGGTTTCTGTGTGTCTGCACCACTAGGCCATTTCCTTGTCGGCCTCCTCCAGAGATCCTTTCAGGGTAAAGTTGGCCTCAAGTACAGACTAGGACAGCTGCTGGCGAGCAACCTGCTCATTGCACCCGTCCAGACTACTGGTTCGTCGTATGACCCTCCGTTCCGCGCCTGCATGACCCGTTGGTGTCTTGAATAGCTTTCCTGGCTTCCATGGCCGTGATTAATGGTGCCAAGTCCGTCGAGGACGTCATCCGGTCGGTCAAAGCAGGTTTCTTTTCCGTCATCCAAGTGCGTTTTCGTGCTCTGTTTGGCGTGTCGTCACAGAGTCTGATTCAACCGATCCTCTTTACAAGGTGAATTGGGTCGTCTCACCCTTGTCGATGGTGCTTGCCCAGCAGTTCATTCCGGTCGAAGTAGGTGGACCATGCGTTCGAAAAAGAACAAAAAACTCATGCGACTCTAGCTCTGGGTTCCCTTCTTCAACATTATCCAGTTTACTCTCGGGGTCAGTCGTTTCTTGTTTACATCATGTCAAGGTCTGACCCTCCCCGTACTAGACGTTCTTCAACATCAAGATGAAGAGGTTACGCCTTGCCGCTGCAAAGAAGGAGAAGGAACAGAAGGAACGGGAACGCGCAGAGTCTGCCGCCGCAAAAGCTGATTGAGCGGGTCCTTATGGTTGTTCAAGTTTAACTTTGCAGAGGTACATCACTGCCTTGATATATCCATGCTATGGTCCTTCAATGCAAGCATCATTGAATTCTACTGAGAAACATCTGTTACTATCATACGTGGGCGATGGTCCGAAGGGGGTCCTTGCACATAATGGTGCCTCGTACGCCAAGGTGACTGATCATGATCTGACCCTGGTTCTCCAACGATCGTTTCAACCTTCCACCCGGAGAGCGCATACGTTCCGGGACGAGCAACCCAGAGTCTCGTTTCGACAGTGGTCGATTGTGATGGGTGCAGTTCCCCTCGAATGGTAAGACTTCCCACGTAGCGCGGCGGAAGAAGATCACTACAAGAGGATAAGTAACAAGGGTTATGGAGCTAGAAAAAAAAACTTGCGATTGCTCGGGTTCCTCCTCGCCCCTCGCCCCGAATTTGAACACATAGCGGGATGGGTGGGTCAGCGAATGGTTCCTCAAAGAGAATTTCACAGGTACAAGACAGACTCTGACACAAATGAGCACGGGAGACTTGTCCGATATGACAGACGCACCCTCGGCTGAAATCGTGTTCTACCACGCCTTCTTGAGTCGCGACAACTAGAGGATTCATCTCGGCATTCCATTCGCTAGTACGAATCGATTGCAGCATCTCCATCTTCTCGCGCTGGGTTTCTGCATACATGCTCCGCTTGACTTTCGCGCTCTCGACATCCTCAACAGCCTCCTGAAGAACAGCATGACCTGCGCCAAGATTCACGCCCGACAGTAGGATAAACCCTGTCCTTTGCTCGGATGGTATTTCCCAGAATACCAAGAAATCCACAGAGAAAGGGTTGAAGAGAGGAAAAATTTGAGGATGAGTGATGACTGGAATATGCGGGTGTGATCGAGCTATGGAGCTGGCAGTGATTCTCCTCTTTTCTGACAAAAACAGGGCTGAGACAACGGGGTCGTGCGCCGAAATACAGGAATCGTACTAGAGGGTCTGTGTAAAAGCGGATGGATAGTCTCAAAACAGGGCAGCTTACAGCGGAGGTATGGCAACACGTAAGACCCAAGGGTGGTGGGTCCTCTGATTCAACCTTGCGTCCGTGTAAAACATCGCCTAATGTTCTCGAAACAAAGGCGGTGGTAGCTTCTATACAAGCCAATGAATCTAAAGGGGATGTGTTGAATGACATACTGGTCAACTGCCCAGGTTGTAGTAGTGTACTAATCGACCCCTTAGTCTCAACAGCGCAATCGCACTGGGGACTTACGGCAAGAGCGGTGTCAAGTGGTGGCACTCCCAGGTAGGGCTAATGGCAGTAACCTGTTTAACCCGCATGGTCCTCACAGACGGATTAGACACCTCAAGGTTAACGAGAAATACACCATCGATCGAGGGATTTGGCGAGAAAGATGCCGATAATTCTAACGAAGGATTGACATGGTAGGTTCTGGTCACACGCGTACAGTGGAAGGCGCGACCTCCGGTCTAATGGCGAGAGATGAGATTGCAGGCCAGAACATGAGTGTCACATTTACCTCTCGATACACGAAAAGTAGGCAAAGTTGTTGGAATCCAACACGGCCAGGGCACCATGTAAGAGTGGCAGCGGTGCTGTCACCCGAATGAAGTTCCTTGTCGATGGGTACAACGTGGGGGGTCCAGGATGAAATTTTATTGCTTATATGTAGAGTTTCGGGAGAGCCAGTTGCCACCAATACTAGCAAGAATGAGTGATTGGTCCGACATCTCGTCCTGGAAGAAGCTCACGAGGTTCGCTCTCTGATGACTCAAGCCACACCTGATCCTCTTGACCACCCACCAGCCATATCTCACCAATGGTTTTGAACCCTGCGTTTGTCATCCAAAGTTTTATCGGCTTATGCTCACCTTCGTTGAGGATGGCCAATTCATCGTTCTCAAATGAGACAGCAAGTTCTTGACTCGCCTCCTCAACGTCGATGCTAATTAATATATCTGGAGCGTAGGTCACAATTTGTCTTTGTTGAGGGGTGTCTTGTAATCGTCTACCACGTCGTGCAAGAGATTCTCTGGTAGGAAACAGACCGAGGAAATTATATGTGATGCTGGGGACAGTTAACGAAGCTGCCTGCGATGCTTTTACCGTGATCGAAAGCTAAATGACATCGAACAGAAGACATGAACTACGAGGGTCACGGGACCTTTGAACACTCACCATACGGGTTTCCTTCGCACCAAGGACAACTTCCTTTGCGCATTGGACAGTAACATACTTGTTAATCCATGGGGTATCTTTATCTCTCGCTTCCGTAACGAGCGTTATGTCTGTGAAAGTCACCTCTGTGTCCAATGGGTTTTGCAAAGCGATGTCTACCCAAAAGGGTTCTGAAGGGTGGAAATGAAGTTGAACTTGTTAGCACAAAGATTGACTTACCATCCACAGCGGCCCTGCCGCTCCTCTCGAGGGTCTCTCTGCCGCGAGTTCTCCAAAATGATGTCCATATCTCCTCCCTCCTTTCCCATTCTGCCCGATCTCCGCCGGTAGAATCTCGCGGTAGCCGTGCGCGGCTTGAAGCTGGGGACACAAAGGTTACCGGCAATTTCAAATCACGAAAATCAACATCTTGACTACATATTGACTTCAAATGCTACACCAGAGTCAGGTCTTTGTCTTTCTTTTGACTGATAACGCACCGAGAACGCCACCCTAAAATCTTCTAGCAGGACTTTGTCTGAGTTGGTTTCCTTACTTTCGTTTGTATTCATGCGATCGATATTGGCGAGCGGCGAAGAAGACGCGGAGGACCAGCGCAATTGCCCCAGAAAGAACTTGACCGCACTCTTGATATCACCGGTCGTGTATAACAACCTTCCTAAAATCTATGATTAACATCGATAGAACAGAAAGGAGGTTGTCTAACCTAGTGGATGCTCGATGCCAGACAAAACTGCATCAAATCCTATAACCGAGGAAGGTTGCCCTTCCGAGTTCCAGAAGGATGGTGACAATGACTTTCTGGGTTGATTGCTGAAGAGTTCATGGGCTTTCCACAGGAAGAACATCGTCAGAGGTTTCTAACGCAACTTCATGTGAACTTGCACGGTATGAGACCAAGTGGAAACCCACAATACCGCATTTTTCAAGCCTATTAGCAGCGAAAAGGTACCATAACGCGGCCCTCCGCTTTGCGTTTTTCTGGGCGCTCAAAAATGCTGCGTGGGCGAGAAGTAATGCTGCTGGTGGTTCCTCGGCCTTCAATGTCGCTGTCCCAATCAGTGCCGTTCTGTGAGGAAGGGAGTTGACCAGAAACCTACGTTTCCTGCTGCCCATACCAGCCATCTTTCGCCCTCCAAGGGATCTCCGAGGAAGTCGTAGGTAGAAATACCAGATTCCCAGCGAACTGCAAATTTAAGGGCTTGCACTTGGGCCTGAGGGGACACATCTGAACCAAATGGATATACAGTAGAAAGTGCATGTGAAACATGGGCAACGACAGCAGGGGAGGGTGACAGGAGCAACGGTAAAATGTCCTAGGGATATTCAGTTCCATTAATAAGCTAGGTGGGGAAGGCAGGTATTACCGAACCACCCTTGTTTTCCTTTCGCAGTGACTCCCATACAGCGATCGCAAGTTTATAGTCACCTAGGATAGTTGCAAATTCCGCAAGGCGTTGTAGCTGGGTGGGAGGAGGAATCAGAACACTTGATCCGGACGCCAGCTGCAAAGTATGCGACCGGGATGGGAGGGAGGAGATAGAGGAGGAAGAAGTGTGAGTGGGATTCTGTGCGGGTGGAACACTTGAACCAAAAAGCTTGCGAGTGGAAGAGAAGAAGCGCGAGGGCAGCCGTCTACTGGATGAATAGGCTTCGTTCCAATCTAACACGCACTTTTCCATCCAGGGAACAAGACTCATGACGACAAATTCTCGTGTGAAACGTGCCAATTGCTGAATGTCTGGTTCTGACAGGCTCAAAAAGTTTGGTGAGACGAGTGGGGACGTTGTGGGATGGGGACGGGAAGTTGGCGGGGAACCGTTCTGCCAGGTTTCAGAGGAAGGCGGTGGGAGACGAGGAGGGAGGGCAGGAACTGGGACAGGAGGGGGAGGCGGCGAGGGGAGAGACAAAGGAAGAATGAACGCATGCAAACCGTATTGTTTCTTGACGGCATTGAAGAGGGCTCCGGCCCTGAGGGTAAGATGAGAAGAAGTGGAAGCAGAAGCGGAGTGGAGCGTACTCTTCGTCGGACAGGGGAGACCCTCTGGGATGTACAATAAGGATGTAGAGGAGGTGGGTTGTGTCGACCCAGGAGGGAAATTCTGATACACGAGAATGAAGGGCTGTGATAGCTTGCAACGGGTTGGGAGCTGTGGTAGACACGGCCAGAATGACTAAGAGGACTGTAAGTCAGAGAAGGGGAAAAGGTAGTAAGACTGACTCGAGAGTGGATGGTTCCAACCGTCGTACTTTGAAGGCAAGTGATCGCCTTCAGCGCAGCGGGTGAGTTCGTCCCACCACGGTGTGCGGGTGGAGTAGCGATCTGGGTGGTCGTCCAGATCCTTGAGCCAGAGTGCGCATTGCTTGGTGATTCGCTCGCCAATCCAGTCGATGGTTCTGGCGGCGCGCAGCTCGTCGTCTTCGAGGCAGGCGCGCTCTGTGTCTGCGAGATCTGAGAACCTCAGTGCAAAGGAAGGGTGGGATACGGTTGTGAGAGAGGTCGTGCGTGTCGTGACTGGGGGAGAAGGGTGAGGGTGGTAGGAGGGAGGGAAAGGCGGAGAGATACCTTGCGGGAGGGGAGAGAAGGACTGGAGGATGTCGTGGAGGGGAGGGAGAGAGGCGTGCTGGAGGAGGAGAACGAGGTCCGGGCATGGGACAAGACAGACGTGCGGGCTCAGCGACGACGGCAATGCCGGGCCCATCGTGCACATCTTATCCTGCGACGACAACCGTCCGAGTCCGTGTTTTGAGACCCACTTGCAATTCCCACGATATAAAATAAAATATGATCAAATTAGTAAATAATTAGAACCCGCCGAATATCCCGCCCAGCAAGAGCCCCCCCGCCATCCCACCGAGCAGGAGCGCCGCAGTATCGTCTCCGCCCCGGCCCCGCCCCATCCCTGGCCCGTACCCCGGGCCCGTGCCGTAGCCATAGCTCGGGTGGTACGGCGCATACCCACCGTGCGCCCGCATATACGCCTCCCGCTCCTCGAGCTGCCGCATTCTTGCCTGCCTCCCCTGCTCATCTGCTCGTGCCGCCTGCTCTGCTCGAATCCGCCTGTGTTCTTCCGCTCGCACTGCCTGCTCTGCCCGGATCCGCCTGCGTTCTTCGAGTTGCCGCCTTTTTGCCTCTGACGCCTGTTCTTCCGCTCGTGCCGCCTGCTCCGCTCGAATCCGCTTGTGTTCTTCACGCTCCTCCTTGGTCCCGATCGCCTTGTCCTTCAGTTTTCCAAACACCCCCCGCTTGTGCTCTGCATGCGAACTTTCCCCTGAAACAGCATCGGGCGGGTCTGCTCGCTTTGAGGAGCCGGCCTTCTTATCCTCTCCACTCCCCGAAGCGCGTCCCTCCGTGGCCACATCGTACGGGGGCGGCGCATCGAGATCAGACTCAGAAGATGTTTCCTCGTTCGCCTTTACTTCTGGTTGTTCGGCAAGAAACTGTTCGTCCTCGTGAGGGTGCACCCAGGTAGCTCGAGGAGGATCTGATTGGGTGTCGACCTAGGGAGAGATCGGGTCAGCTATCAACAATGGGGATGAAACGAGACTCGCCCAGAAAGTCTGGTTGTAGTTTGAATCGTATTGTTCGATCCAACCGGGAGGGAGAGTCATGATGGATTGCGCGAGAGAAGAGGGGCGGATTAATTTTGGGCGGTGTCGGAGTTGACTAGATCTTATATCCCGCCGTTCCACGTGCTGTGGGGTTACACAGCAACTTCACAGTCCCACAATCGTCCGGGACCCCAATCGGGATACCCCTAAGTATCAAAACACAGCAGGTATAGCAGTTTCACGCCGCATGTGCACGCAGGAACCGTATTGTCTCCTCTATCTTTTGGATCTTCTGTTCCATGGGCATCTGCCATGTTCGCGCGTCGCATCAGCACTCATACTCGACTCATAACAAAGACTTGCCTCGAAGAACAAGTGCATCTGTTTCCGTCGCTCTTCGTTCACAGCTTCCTGTCGCGCAATAACATCGACAAAGTGGTGTAGCTCTTCTCTGCCCCTCGCACCGCCCCCCACTCCCCGCGTCGTCTTGACTCGGGTCGCGGCACCCCAGCCATCCTGCACCGCATCCGTCTCCTTGGCCCATTCTTCCCGAACACCCCAACCACTGTCCCTTCCGCGCGACGATTTCGTGGCATCTGAGGCAATGCGATTAGACGCGGTACCCCATCCGTCCGCCCAGCCAAGCGCATTCGACTCCCATGCCCCACCCCGACCAGCTGCCCAATCATCCCGGGTAGGCTGACCCCACACCAGCCCACCGTAATTGCGAGCCCGTTCGGACGGGGATCCCTTCCACTCTCCCAACATCCCCAGCACGTCATTCGCAGTCCTCCATCCTCCATCACCTTCCATCTTCTCTAAAAACTCCTCTAATCGAAGCACCTCGCCCTTCTCTGCTGCGTCCATACCGCGTTGCCAGAAGGGCACCAGGTCAAAGACGTGATCCACGTGGGCGTGCATCCCCCATTGACGCAGACCTTCTGACGTAAGACGAGGTTGACCGATCTCGCCCCAGGTCTCCTCCGCATGGTTTGCTGGGATACGTGTTCCATCTGCCTCGTTGATATCCTTGTCACTTTTCTCTGTAGAGGGCTCACGGTCGTGAGCCATTCGTTCGTGATTCAAGGCAGCCTTGAAATTAGGGAAGAACGCTCGACCTCTATCGGTTGCAGGACAGATGGTGCAGGCCCATCCTTGACCTATTAATACAGTAATGACGTGTCAACCGATCGATCGCGCGATAGGCACGAGCAGTGACAGCCTACCCTGACATTTCTTGAACGACCCTCGTTGAGCAGAGGTAGGAGTAGGCATCGGGTCTCCATGGACAGGTTCCTCCCGGAACTCCATATATGTCTGACACAGCACCCCAAATAGGTATCAAGTCACTGGGAGTCCTACGTAGTCTCAGTACTGACACACGGTGGTAATTGTTCGCTATAAACGGCGACTAATGACCAAGTCCGTCCTGCTTTATACACGCTCTTGTGGAATACAATACCTCCCACAATAGATCAGGATGCTCCGGAAAGAGGATTAGTCCACGTCCCATTAGGCCAAAGGGTTGCGGGCATGGTGAAATCCCCGGGTTTTCCATTGCTCACATACTGCAGAACAGTCCGTAAATGTTACCAAACCAAGGTAAAAAGACACATGCACTTACGGCCAATCTGAAAAAGTGAGGGAGTCCTGCCTCCAATCCAGCGAGGGAAAAATTGAGATCAATGCCCAAGTAACGCTCTACGTCGTCTACGAGAAGGGAGAATTCATTCCAACCTTGGCTGGACAGACTGTCTGGTATACGAGCCCACGAGATCGTTTGATTTGCCAGAGTAATCGCTGCATTGTAATTTGATGAGTTGGTAATGAACGTTGGAAGCGCTGAGCCGGTTGCCCCATCATCAGCAAGCTACCAAATGGTTAGTTTGACAACCGTAATGGAAAAATTCGAGACGCACATCTGCTGCTGTCTGCAAAATGGAGTCAAACCCGTAGCTGGCAACACCATTCAAGAACATTCCAAGCAGGAACCCTTGATAAATGGCCGAGAGGCGAGTAGGAAATCCCGTTCCAGGAAAAAGCGCCATGGAGATGATGTAGTGATGCAAACGGAGCTGCAAACCCGGCAAGAGTCCCAGAACAAGAGTGACCAAGCCACCCGCGACATACCAGCCCAGATAATACGGCAGGTAGCCCGTTTTTCGGATGACGCGCATCTGGTTTATCGCGATGACAAGCAGGACCAGGACAATGATGATGAGTGAGACAAGGCCACCGGGTTGTTGAGTGATATCTTGGGCTGTAAGACGATTAATAGGTATCAGTGCCGTGGTGAGGTTCGTGAGAACCCCAATCCAGTATGGTCCAAGATACCAGATCATCGCCTCGAAGGGAGCGTTTGTGAAGACAGGTAACGTGAAGCGGATGGCAACTCTCCAGAAACCATAACAGACAAAGAGTGCCGGAAGAAATGCACCGAAGGCCACATCCAACGGTGGTGGTGCGGCCTGAGGCTGTGAGAAAAGAGCAATGTGCCAGAATCCAATGCATACAAGGCTCCAATATAGTACGATGGCTTTAGGTCGGAGAATGAGGAATAAAACACACGTAACTAGAACGTTGAAGGCCAGGGCAAAGTTACGAAGGTCTGTACAATGAGTAAGTGAAGTAGAGTGAGAGAATCGGAATGACAGAGGGAAGGTAGAGGGGAAACCGACGGAGGTGAGACCGGATGCAGTAACAGGCTGGTAATTGGTAAAATTCCCGACGAGCTGAACGGATGCACAACCTCCGGTTGAATCGCTGATGAAACCACTACATCCGTACCCGCTAAGTACATCATTCCGAGCAGCGCGATTGGACTCACGCTTGGATTGCAGAGGAGCAGATGAAACTATCACCTCTGTATGTCTTTTGCGTGTCTCCACCGCCAATTAGAAGGGGTACGAAATCAAGCTCTACGTCTCCGACAAGGCGGGGATTTTGGAGCACGACAGAACTGCATTGAGCAGGACATCGGAGATCGAAAGACGTGTTTGTGAAAGGAGCACAAAATTCGCCGTTGAGACCACAGCCAGCGTTCTCCGTCCAGAAAACAGACGTGCAGTCGGCAAGCGAGGAGGAGGGTGTGAGGAACCACTGAGCACGGGTAAAGAAGGCAAAGCCAATGATGTAGGCTGCAACAAGTAGGTCAAATAACCAAGGTGCGGTGAACGGACGTGTGAGCCTCAGTATCACAGGTTCGAGCGCAAGGGTGAGTGTGTGGCCTCGGAAGACATACGTGCGACCAAGGAGAGGGGTAGGGTCTAGGACAGGTCCAATGATGAGACAGACATAATGATCCTAGGAGCTTGGCTCACTGGCGAGGTCTCTCTTTGGCCTGGGTCCTCTAATGTAGATAAGGGTTCTATGCAGGCGAGGCCATTTGGATGCCAAGGCTGCCTGGAAGGTAGCGAACTTGCGGGAGTGCTGCGGATGGGAGATGAGGCCAGCACCCCCGAGCTCGGTTCCCCCGGAGACTACCGAGGCGGTCAAGCTCACATGCGTGGAGTGGGAAGGGGTGGAGGGACGGGACGGTTCAAGCTGCATGAGAGACTGCAAGTCGCAGAATCCAAGCACATAAACAGAGCGACTTGTTTACTGCGGGCCCATATGTCATATGTTTGGTACTGTATTTCTACCTCTGTACTGTAACGACCATCACGACAGGTTGACGACAGGTATCTCGGATGTGCCTTCAAATTGGACCGACTACACGGGCTCAGAACGCGCAAAAACGAGCGGTGGAGTACTTACGGTAGTCATAGACAAAACGGGCATGAATCGGGGCATCCTGCCTCTCCGGCGATGTGAAGGTGGTGTGTCTAACATATCGTCTTTCCCCGTTGGCCATCGAAAAGCCCCACGTCTGGTTTGGTGGGTGAGGACAAGACGGGTGACGAAGACGAAGTAATTACCTGTACCGCTCTCCAAGTGTAATTATTCTTGCCGGGAGTGTTCCATGAATCGGCCAAAACAATGTCGTCGTCGATGGTATCCTGAGTCCAGTCTTTCTTCAAGAACTCGTCCGTGATCTCGTCTACGGGAATCCTGCGCGATCTTCCAGTCACAAAGCCAAAGACATTGTCGTACTTGTCACGGTCAATCCAGTCCAGAGTACGGCTCTCACTTGCGCCGGGGATGCCTCCAGAAAGTGTCTGGTCGATGTCGATGTGCTCCACGCCCGCTTCGTCCGTTGTGTGCTTTATGTAGAGGGTTAGAGTGAATATTGCGATTGCACGGCGCTTGAACCACGACACGCCCTGCAGTCGGAGCATCTCGTCAGCACTGTCACTGAGAGACTTGTTCTGTTGAGGATGAGATGAGCGACGACAAAGGACGCGAGAGGAAAGTTGACCATGACGAACTTGCCGCTCATCGCTCTGGTAGTGACATTGGGTGGTGCCGCCATGAGAGAATGGAAGCAAAGAGGCTGCCTTATAATTTGTTTATGGATATGGACAATCACGCGTCAGGCCTTCAGGTACGAGCAAACGCTATGTTCACCATATATCTGGTACTGTACTTCTAGGTGTTCTGTAACGACATCACGACTCAAATATGCATTCAAATTGGGCCAACTACACGAACTCAGAACGCGCAAAACCAGCGGGGTGGAACACTTACGGTAGTCATAGACAAAGCGGCCGTGAATCGGGACATCCTGCCTCTTGGGCGATGTGAAGGTGGTGTGTCTAACGTATCGTCTTCCCCCGTTGACCATCGAAAAGCCCCACGTCTGGTTTGGCGGGTGAGGACAAGACGGGTGCGGAGGACGAAGCAATTACCTGTACCGCTCTCCACGTGTGATTATTCTTGCCGGGGGTGTTCCATGCGTCGGTCAAAACAATGTCGTCGTCGATGGTATCCTGAGTCCAGTCTTTCTTCAAGAACTCGTCCGTGATCTCGTCTACGGGAATCCTGCGCGACTTTTCAGTGACAAAGCCAAAGACATCGTCGTATTGGTCACGGTCAATCCAGTCCAGAGTACGGTTCTCAGTCGTGCCGGGGATGCCTCCGGAGAGTGTCTGGTCGATGTCGATGTCCTCCACACCGGCTTCATCCGTTGTGTGCTTTATGTTGAGGGTTAGAGTAAACATGGAGATTGCACGACGCTTGAACCACGACACGCCCTGCAGGCGGAGAATCTCATCAGCGCTGTCACTGAGGGACTTGTTCTGTTGAAGATGAAATGAGCGACGACGACAAGGACGCGGGGGAAAAGTTGACCATGACGAACTTGCCGCTCATCGCTCTGGTAGTGACATTGGGTGGTGCCGCCATGGAAGAAAGGAAGTGAATGCTAAACTGGTTCGCAAGGATGCCATCTTTTAAATATTATGAACAATCACGTACGAGCAGAGAGCGGCTCGAATACCGTCACGACCCTCCACACAGCATCCCCTCCCCGCTCCCAAGCCTGCGGTCCCCTCGCATCATTGCCACCAAATTCAACCATGATCCCTTGTTGGGACCACTCGCACCAGATGTGGATCGACCCGCTCGACGGACCCATTCCACCACCTTTTCTGCTTGGCTCTCCCAGCCATCCAACGAGTTCCTTGCCGGTCGTGTCGTTTGCAATCGTGATCATAGCCGGCGTCGCTCCAGCCAGGCGCAACTCAACCGGTAGATATGGATATGTGGCAAAGGCGGGCTCTGTAGATCTGGCGGGTCTGTTCACGCTGGGGACATTGTAGATGTCCACCGCCTCCAACTGGAGATCATCGTCCCTGAGTTGCTCGCGTCTCAAGCCGGCTGCGGGCTTGTACCCGTTCCGGGGTGAGAACTGGAAGCTGACGCCGAGCGTCAAGTAGTTGAAGTAGACAATGTCAGAGTAGGATTTGATGTCTGGAGCGGGGGTGGTGCCGGTGGACAGTGTACTGAGGTACTGGGCGAGGACATGCGCAGAGGGTGGCTTGCCAATGAGATGGTGGATGTGCATCCTCGCTTTCAAGCTCCGATACTCCTGAGCGTCGCCCTCAGCGTCGAGCATGGTCCGCCCTCTGCCAAAGCTTGAGCCGGACGACTCCTTCAATCCTCTCCGCATCGTCCTCTCCGTCCCCCGCAGATGTCTCATGTACCTCTTCCCCCCCGCCACCACTCTCGCCATTGCCTCCCACCTCGTACCCTTGCTTGTCTGTCTGTCCCTGGTCCCGCTCATCCTTTTCTTCTCCCTTTTCTCGGGCTGGTACATATGGAAGAATATCCCTGTCGCCTGGCAAGTCCCCATCTATCTCCAATATGGGTCAGCCTCCTCTCCCGTTCTCCTGCGCTTCCTGACCCCAGTTGCAGCGACGGTCTTTCGCCCTACGCCGAGCTATCGCTGCCCCCTCTCTCCACCACCCAGCAGTATGACGTTTCCCTTCAGCTGGTTCTGCCGGCGTCTGAAGCGAACTTTGCACTCGGCAACTTCATGGTCACCTTGTCACTTTCCACCCCTTCCAACAAGACTCTCGTCACGATAAGCAGATCGGTACGTTCATTTCCTCTCCACCTTACTTCCATCTCCTCACCATCTTCGAGGCAATTGCACTCCCCTCCAATCGCGCTACTTTCTCGTTCTCTGCCATCCCACGTCTCATTGACTTGGACGTCCCTTTACTCTCCTCCTATGTACCTGGGACTTCAAAGATGAATGCAAGAATCGACCTTGGCCGCAGGGATGGCTGGAAAAGTTTAGGCAACGGTGAGGCTCGCGAATTGAGTGTTTGGAATGCTGCCTTGAGGGGTGCCGTCAGGCGCCATGGAATTTGGTATACTCCCCTACCCCTCGATCCAAAAGTCATTCCTGACTTTTTTCTCTCCAACAGGGGCCTGGTATCTCGCTTTCCCCTCACCTTTGTACTCGTCGCTTCCGCTGCTTTCTTCTCTTTTTCTATCATCTTCCTAGCCGCATGTATTCTACCTGCAGTTCAGTGGCCGGCTTCCATGGATCAAACCCCCAATGTATCCGAACCCAAGGAAGACAGATCTGGCCGTGTCCGAAAACGCCCACGCAGAAATGTTGCTGGTGAAAGTCGTGCTACAAGTACTGTCAGTACCCATGCTTCATTTCACGATCCTTTGTCACAACATTTACAGGTCTACAAATCCGAGGATATCCCCGTCGATATTTCTTCAGCCCTTGCGCCTGATGTCTTTCCTCTCAAGCGGCGACGTTCACGCATGTCTGATGTTCTCTTAGACTCTGAAAACTAGATTTCGTTCAGCTGATGATCCGTTGGACCCTGCAGGTGCTAAATACAGACCGAGAACTGCGTATTCAAATGTTTTATCAACTTAGGCACAAGAGTTAATTTCATTGGTAATTCAGTATCACGTGTATCATTGTCCCCGGCATCTGCTCGACTATTGTTTCACCAAATTGATGCTCGCAACTGGTAAACTTAGTCTGTGTCTTTATAAACTCATGACAATAGGTTAGCCGTCGCTCCGGCCACCGAGCCAGCATAGCACCCGGGACTTAAATTGTAAACTTACTCTGTTTCCTATCATCATCATTACCTCGGTCACTGTCCACAATGAGCTCCCTACAAGCTGAGTCGTTGTTTACCGTCGCGGGCAAAGTCGTTCTCGTCACTGGCGGGTCTCGTGGGATTGGGAAGATGGTGAGTATGACCCCTGCAAGAAAAGCACAACCACTCATGTTCCCAGATTGCCTCTGCTTTCGTCAGAAATGGCGCAACTGTGAGTCAGCGGATTCTTGGTACAGTATCTGTGTCAAATCGGTTGAGGTATTCCGGTATTTTAGGTCTACATCTCTGCGCGTTCTGGTAAGGACTGTGACGCGTCTGCCGCGCAACTTTCTGCCCTCGGTCCAGGGACGTGTATATCCATCCCTGCTGATGTCTCCAGGCTTTCAGAAGTGGAACGTTTGGTACAGGAGCTTGAAGCGAGAGAGAAGGCTCTTCATGTCCTTGTCAACAATGCTGGGACAGTTTGGGCTCAGCCCTTGGATGAGTATCCGGTCGATCCTTTCCCAAGACCCACACCAACCCAAAGCTGACGCGCAACGCAGGATGGAGGCTTTTCAAAAGTCCTCACTTTAAACTTGCAAAGAGTCTTTACTTTAACACAGAAACTCTTACCTCTTCTCCGCGCTGGTGCTACCCAGGGTGGCCAAACTGGCGATGTCTTCAATGACCCGGCTCGAATCATTAATGTACGCACAGCACCTCTCTGGACTTCGTCTCTGGACTTGAATCCCTATCCTCATCAGATCGGTAGTGTTGAAGGCCTAGGTGTTCCGGACCATGATACCTATGCGTACTCTGCCGCAAAGGCAGGACTTCATCACCTGAGTCGCCACCTCGCTGGACGACTCGGCAAGGAAGGGATACTGAGCAATACCATTGCCTGCGGTGCGTTGAATCCTCCTGCTGTCTATTTTCATCATGACCATCTCCATCCTCAGGCGCATTCCGGAGCAAACGTAAGTTCCTTGTTCGCAAATCAATGTGATCCTGGATAAATGAGTGTTTGAACAGTAACCGCTGAAATGTTGGATACTGCCGGAGACATTTTCATATCGCGAATCCCGACCAACCGCCTTGGTACCCCGGAGGACATCGGGGGCACCGCTCTGTTCCTCGCAAGTCGAGCTGGCGCGTATGTCAATGGCGCAACGATTACTCTTGATGGCGGCTTCCTCGTTAACATGCCATCATGCAAACTCTGACAACAATTTCACGCGTTTAAAGTCATTGTTCTCAACTACATTCCCCTTGACATCTTTTTATACTACAATTCGCCTTGACTGTATATTACACAATGCATCTAATCACTCAGAGGATACACTATCCTCATTCCGTACGGATGCCCCCACTTTACCGGGTTCATTTTCTTTTGTTCTTACCTCGGGTTCCTTCAAGGAGTTGCTTGTCCCTGCCTCTCCCCCTAGACTCCTCACCATGTCCGCTGCCTCATCGCCATCAAGACCCAGATCCTTGATTAGCTGGCTTAAGTCGTCATCCGTGACTCTTACTCCCTGCAGCCCGAAGCCTTCGAGCTCTGTACTGATATCAAAATCATTCCTTCTGTTCACTGGCTTCAACGGGGATTCGGGGTCTTGAGGAAAGAACTTGGGCTTGTGGTGCTCTGGGGTCATCTGAGACACAGGGACCGCCCCTGGGACACCAACGGGCTTGGCGACGGGTGCAGGTCGGTCTTCGTCGACCGCTGCATTCCAGTTTTCCTTGAGTCGTAAAAACATGTCAAGCTCGTCATATTCGACGGCTTCTTCGCTGATTGCTAGAGATCAGCAAGATGAACGGCATGGCAAAACAGGCTATGCCAACAATGCGTCAAAGTCCTGCCAGTGCGCACGATATCTCGGTCATCAGTCGATATGTAGCCGTCCAAACGTCGTCTACGCACACCTGGGTACCTGCCCCCGACGAGTATACCGGGCAACTGCTGCTTGTCTGCGCCAAATCAGAACCGAGACGGGTACCGCCATCATGCTCGACGTCACGGACCGAGTGGCGCCTTTCTCTTCCACAAGCGTTTGGCGTCTTCGTCTGAAGCCAAGTCGTAAGAAGTGAACGGGATCTTCTTGGTCTGCAAGATGCGCAAGATGTATTCTGTGTAGATGATATGTATGATGCGTGACGGCTCGCCAGTAAATCCAGTTGTAACGACTGACCTTGGCGCTTTCGGAGGACAGGCTGGGAGGCGATTGTGGTGAGGAATATCTGGATCGGCGGTGATGAAGGCATGTTTCAAGAAAGGCCGATCGGTCACTGGTGCTGTCTGTGGAGACCAACTTGAACTTGCTGCCAACCCAGCAACATTGCCATACTAGCCGGCGCTAGCATACCACAATATCGATGACCTTGTCAGTCCTTATCGTCTGTCTGGGTAACATCTGTCGCTCTCCCATGGGGGAAGCCGTGCTCAGACACGAAGCTACCAAGCGGGGGATCGACATCACAGTCGACAGTGCAGGCACCGGTGCATACCACGTTGACGAGGGTCCAGATTACAGGTATACAGTATTCAACGTTCAGCAATCGATGTCGAAGCTTCTAACCAACTACTTGACCTACAGGACCATCTCGACGTGTAAAAAGGTGAGGTTTTCAGACTGCAAACAACTACAGAACCTTGATGGGGACCTAGCACAACATACCGATCGATCACTCAGCACGCCAGGTCAAGAAGGCGGATTTCAGTGGGTTTCAGTATATCCTTGCCGCAGACGAATCAAACCTTCGCAATTTGGTGGCGATGAAACCGAGAGAAGGAACTGCGACTGTGCGTCTTTGGGGATCATACATAGATAACAAGCCCATCCCAGACCCTTACTACGGGGATACCGTGAGGTTTTTGTTGTCACCCAAGATGAAATCTGATGTATTCGGTGTCACAGACGGCATTTGAGCGATGTCTAGAACAATGTACAAAGTTTTCGAATGCTTTCCTCGACGAGGTTGTCAGCAAAAACTGACAATGCTCAGATGTCCATATCCAGTGTTTCTGCAGAATAACGTATAATACAGCACCTCCGACTTATCCTCCACGACAGGGACAAGAGTAGATCAGTTCAACGTAGGCATGTTTACCGACGCACGGTTGCCCACGGCGTCCTCAGCTCTCCAAAGGCTTGTGGTAGTCTGGTGTCGGGTGTTAACCTTTCATGAGTTGCCCTTCAGCTGGGAAGCCGTACCTTATTTTGCGTGTAGAAGCTGATCCCACTATGTGCATGACAGTTGGTTAGCTAACAAACGATGGTTGCCTGGCGAGACAGAGCTTGCCTCTTCCCATAGAATCCGATGTCGCCCAGCGCACTCCCTTTGTTACCACTCCACGCAAACATTGGGAGAGGGACTGGAATAGGCACATTGATGCCAATCTGACCAACGTTTACTTCTGTCTCGAATTTGCGCGCTGTAGCGCCAGATTGCGTAAAAATAGCAGCACCGTTGCCGTAGCGGTTTGCATTGATAATATCAAGAGCGTCATCTAATGTATCTGCAGAAATGACGGTGAGCACAGGACCGAAGATTTCCTCGCTTCAAGAGAGGTAAGACACAACGCATGAAACAAGAGAACCAAGAAACTAACCGGTAGCATTGCATGGTGGTTGTAGCTTCAATAATGGTGGGGCCAACGAAATTGCCATTAAGATAGCTCGGCACAGTGACTCCTCGCCCATCGAGACAAATATGTCCGCCTTCTTCGAGTGCAGAAGATATGAGCCTTTCCACACGTTTCTTAGCGACTGGCGAAATGAGAGGGCCCCTATGCGGTACTTACGGGTGAAACTCGGAATGATCTAGAATGGATAGTGCACGTACAAGTCTGCACCACTTTCGAATCCACCATTGACTTGAAGCTTTCTGGCACGCTCAACTAGCTCGGGTAGCCAGGACTGTGCGGTTCCAACTAGGACGACTGGAATGTATTCCTTCAATTTCATGGCGCCTAACTTTTTCGGGAAAAAACTCACCCACAGAGATAGCCATACACCTCTGTCCAGCAGCTGATCGACAAAGTTTACTCGTCTGAAAGCTATAGCTAAAAATACCTTACCACCGAAGGCCGCCCCTATGATTGAATTCAATGCGAGGTTCTGATTCGCTACACGGGTTATTAGCAACAATCTATATCTAAAAACGTGTATTCACCATCAGGCATCAATACTGCATGATTTTTGGCACCCATATTCGCCTATACAGGACAATTCATACACTTCGTTTAGTAAAGCACTGATCTTACCTGGACGCGCTTCCCATTCTTGGTGCCTCTTATCTACAGGTCAGCTATGATGGCGCGACGACAAGTCCTCTCACTCGCCTTTCGTATATATGCCGACCAGCACGGTCGCCACCAACAAAACTTATCGCCTTGATGGCAGGGTGGTCACAAATAGCATTAACGGTTGGGACGGTTCCGTGAACCACATTGATGACGCCGGCAGGCAGGCCTACCACGCAACATGTCAATATGTACTCGAAAGTCGATGTCCCCAAATGGTATGTTACCTGAACGTTCGCATAATTCTGCGATGATCATGGCTGCGCCGGGGTCACGTTCTGAAGGTTTGAGGACAAGAGTGTTTCCTGTGACGGCCGCCATTGGGATCGTCCACAGGGGAATCATACTAAGGGAGATGAACAGCGAAACATTGAATGGAACAACACTGCGTACGCAGGAAAGTTGAATGGAGCGATACTGTGATGCATAAATACAAATCCACAAATGGCATGATAGGTAACTCGGTGCTGACCTTGCGCAAACACCCAAGGGCAGCTTGCGAACCTCGGTATCCATATCTCTGCTGACTGTACAGAATGAGTCACATTTACGCTAGACGAAGCCCTATGGCACCTTCTATTTTATCGCCGAGCAATGTCGAAGTGATTCCGATTGCAGTTTCGACCACCTGGAGTCCGCGGAGGACGTCACCGTGTGCATCTTCATGAGTGCCGGTTAATGGCTGCTGCTTGCGGAGACGGAGACAGAGACGGGCTTACCTGCCATGGTCTTTCCCTGTTCCAAGACGATACTAGCGGCCAGGACATCTGCATTTTGGCGGATCTGTTTTTGCAACCTAGACGGGCATGAAGGTGAATGAGGGAATGAGACAAAAACGGAAGATAACGAACTCCATGGCAAAACGCTGACGGGACAAGACGCTTTGTCTACTCCAAGTCTTGTAGGCTTGGGAAGCAGCATCGACGGCCCGTTCAAACTCGGCGGAGGTGGTCTCGGGGACGCGAGTGAGCAACGTTTGCGTAGACTGGGCGAAGGAATAAGTCCGGAACAGGGGATGAGAGAGAAACGGAGACCCACCGGATCGACAACGTCGTGCCACACAGTCGCCTTGCTCTCGACAAACTCACCGCCAATGTAGTTCTTGGTGTTCCGACCGGCTGCGTGTGTGCCTTTCCACTCTGCAGACAGCTTCTCTGCCCATGGACGGGCTGTTTGGCTCAAGCCTGAGAGGGTCGCATATGGACGCCGAGATACGATGCGCGGGACAAATGACATGACGGTGGGGGTGGGGAAGAGGGTCCGGGATCCGAAGCGGGTGTACTCGAGAGATCACGTGGTGTGTTACCGTCATCGCGAGAAAGGCACTTTTTGCAGGAACGACGATGAACGTTAACCCTGGCGCGAGTGCGAACGGCGACCACCACTTTCCGGTCCATGGCCATGTCGGTGCGCTTCACATGCAGCAGGCTCAGCCTCGCGAGCACTGGCCCCAGATGCTCCCTCAAAATCAGCCCCAGCAGTTCCATGGCCCATCCTGGCAGCAGTCCCAGCCAGTCCAGCTCCCGTCTGCATCCACCTCCGTGCCCCAGGTCCCGGCCCCGTATCAGAACCCGCCCCAGTATTATCAGAACCACAGCTCCCACTCTTTCGACATCTCCTCCATCGTCCCCCAACAGGTCATGCAGGATTTTTTGCGCCTGAGCACCCCTGTTGGCTCATCCCCAAACGACGACACCATCCTCGCTCAAGCGCTTCACGAAAGTAGACAGATGGGTAAGACCTACAGACAGGCTCTTGAAGGTCTTCATGGGGTAGGTCGTCTCCAGCCATTCTATGTCCCCGCTCATCTGCTACCAGGTCAATAACCACGCTGCAAATCTCTGGAAAGACTACTATCTCGACCACCACGACCGTTTTGACCTCCTCGTATCCCGTTTAGCCGAGCAACCAAAAACCATCAAGAAGCCAATTGTGCCGAGCAAGCCTCCCCCTCATGCCAAGGAGGAAGGTACATCTCACCAAGTCGCGCGAAAGCGACATGTCTCCCCTCCCCCCCCTCCCTTACCAGCACCTCCACGTCAATCCCCTAAAAAGAAGGGACGCTCGTCCGCCCCTTCACAAGCCTCGCGGCGAAAACGTGCTACTCTCCAGCCCGTCACCACTACAACGTCGGTCCTGGCTCGTCCCCCTAAACGTCCAAGAGCCACCCTCAATAGTCTTTCTGCACCATTACTCTCTAACGATGCCCCGAACCTTATGCCGCCTCAAGTTCACATTCCCCTCCCGGAACCACCCTCGCGATCGCCAACCCCTCCTGTAGTCGCACAAGTCGGTACCAACGGGAACAAATATACCAAGGAAGACCGCGAATACTTCCTCAACTTCCTCGCATGGCGATTGAAGCAAGATCCTTCGTTGACCAAAAAGGAACTTTGTGAGCTGCTTCACGAAAAGGTAAGCACAATCTTGACTTGTCTTTGTGGTCAGTATTCCTAAATGATGTATGTAAATCAGGCACCTCACCATAGCGCCACTTCCTGGGCTTCACATTGGCACCAGCGTCACGACATCGCCGACAAGATCTTTGCCACGTACCACGACAGCTCCGACGCCGAAGCAGAGGATGACGAAGACCAGCAAAACGAGGAAGAGGAGGTGGAAGTGGAGGAGGAAATGAATAACGACGAAGATGACGATCCTCAATCTGAGGCAATGTCAGCAAATGAACCTTCACGTGACAAGAAACCCATGCCCCGTGCCCAAGGACCATTTTCAGATTTCGGCGACCCCAACGTCGATACCGAGGAGGACGAAGCTGATATGGGAGAACCTGGCTCTTCGTTTACGCGGGGAGACTGGTGCACCCTCGCGAGATTCATTGCCAAGAATCACTGGGATGAAATGTCACCCAAGGAGCGATGGCAAACTTTCACTGAAGCTGTACGTGCTATCTCCGAGCGTTCGTCCGTTTTCTACATTCAACTCATGATGGGACAGCACGGAACCAGGCGACCCGGGAAGTCTTGGGCTGAATTTTATCGTAGAAATGAAGCTGGTATGACCTCAATGATCCGTGACACACTTGTTCTGCTCGTTAACCAGATCATCGTCGTAGCGGTTTTAAAGTTGTCTAAGAAGTACTCGCCTGAATTCAGCAGAGGTAATCAAAGTCGACGTGAGCGTACACCGTGGCGAAACTGAGAGGAAACCTCACAAGAACTTGGCTTGGACGAGGATGGGAGTATGAGTGAGACTGACAATGGGGGAAAATGAACGTGACACCGATATTGGATCTGCGCTGCATGACTGTTTTGTTGTCTGTACTCCTCCACCGAGCCTATGATATGCTAGATACCATGCAGAATTTCTAGCTGCATCAATGCAGTTGGGCTTATTTGCTGCCTGCCGATGGCACGTGGCCACTCATGTGTATATAAGTAGCGGAGACATTCAAAGTGGTTACGTTCACTCACTGGAAGGTTCGTGACACTGGTCGTTACCTGCCAACCGCCAGTTCCATCCCTTTCACCATCTATTCTACAACCATCACCCAAAGTCTAATCGAGAGCTAAAGATTAGTCATGGACGAGGAGTACGATGTGATTCAACCCCGAGATCTGATAGCTTGCCACTTCATGCTGTTGACTTTTCTGTCCAGGTCGTCGTTCTCGGCACGGGTCTGACAGAGTGTATCTTGTCTGGCCTCCTCTCAGTCGAGGGCAAGAAGGTCCTTCACATGGATAGAAATGACTATTATGGTGGCGATAGTGCCAGCTTGAACTTGACGCAGGCAAGTTAAGCGTCAACGTCGTCAATACAGCCTACGGCCGCTCACGTACATCGGCATCTAGCTCTATCGCAAGTTCAGACCAGATCAACCCCCACCCACAGAACTTGGCCGCGATCGCGACTATGCCGTTGATCTGATACCCAAGTTCATCGCCGCCTCCGGAGAGCTCACCAAGATCCTTGTCCACACTGACGTGACGCGCTATTTGGAATTTAAGCAGATTGCAGGAAGCTTTGTTTATCGTGATGGTAAAATCTCCAAAGTACCCAGTACTGAGATAGAAGCAGTAAAGAGTCCTCTGATGGGTCTATGGGAGAAACGCCGTGCCAAGAAGTTCTTTGAATTCTTGCAAGGGTGGAAGGACGACGATCCTGCAACTCATCAAGGTCAGCGCATCAGCCTGGCTGGATATGGTACTGAATCATCTTGTCCTGTCAGGCATCGACCTCGATAGGGACTCCATGAAGACAGTGTATGAGAAATTTGGTCTTGAACCTGGAACCCAGGATTTCGTTGGTCATGCCATGGCACTTTACCTCGATGACGAGTAAGCATCTATGTGCTATTAATTATATTTTTGGTGACACGTTCTCAGTTACATCACAAAATCTGCTCGTCCCACTTACGATCGTATCATCCTTTACACTTCTTCGATGGCTCGCTATGGAAAGTCGCCCTACATCTACCCACTGTATGGTCTCGGGGAGCTTCCCCAGTCCTTCGCACGTCTATCTGCCATCTACGGTGGAACTTACATGCTTGACAAGCCGGTTGATGAGATCGTAACCGATCAGCATGGCAAGTTTGTCGGTGTACGCAGTGGTGACGAGACCGTCAAGGCAAAGCAGGTCATCGGTGATCCCAGCTACTTTGGTGCTGGTCAGGAGGCCGAAGGTGGTAGATTACGCGTTGTCGAGGACGGCAAGGTCATCCGAGCGATCTGCATTTTGAGGCACCCAATCCCTGGCACGGAAGACAGTGACAGTGTCCAAATCATTATCCCGCAGAATCAAGTAAACAGACGAAACGGCAAGTATCACTTGATCCATTTCTGCGTCACCTGGCTTATATTATTTCAGACATCTACATCGCTATGGTGTCATCAACCCACAACGTCTGTGCTAAGGACGTATACGTTGCCATTGTTAGCACCATTGTGGAGACGAATAAACCAGAGCAGGAGATTATTCCCGGACTTCAGCTTCTCGGACACATCTATGACAAGTAAAGTCTTGCTTTTGAAGGAGGTGCAGTGCTAACTGTGTCAATTGTCGTAGGTTTGTGAGCGTTACTCCACTCTACACGCCTGTATCCTCTGGAGAGGCCGATAACATTTTCATCACTCGTTCTTATGATGCCACTTCTCACTTCGAAACCGTTGTCGAGGAAGTTCAAGATGTCTGGAAGCGTGTCATCGGCAAGGATCTCGTCCTCAAGAAACGGGAAGCAGAAGTGGAGAAGTAGTCGTTCTTCAAGGATAGGTTACGCATAGTGCATACTACCGCACCTTGTACCCTTGCGAAGCTGTTTCGGCCTACACGCTCTATTGATGTGTTCTCTCGTCTATTGAAAGCTATCGAAAAACGCATCCATGTTAAATTCTGGGACTTGAACGTCATGCTTCGCTGATTTTATCAAGCTTCCTAGACCAGCTCTGCGAGCGGCAAGATCACTCTCCTCCCTGGTAGTCTCCTGTGGTACGCCATGTAAAGCAAGTTCTGGGGGTTGCCTTCTTGACAGTGTCTTGGACTCAACATCTATGTCGATCAAGATAGAGGTTCTTCTGCGCAAGAACGGATTGGCAGCTAGAGTCCGGCGGAGTGAGATTGGGCTTGGTGGCCTCTGCATTTGAGGGACATCGTTCTGCGCAGCTGTCGTCGGTCGTTCGAAGGACCATGAACGAACAAGGTAAAGTGCCAGAGCATGGCAACCTACGCGAACGCTGTCTAGGTTGTGCAGTGCGAAAATAGAATAGATAACCCTCACCCATCCTACAGAACACCCGCGCAACTTGCAGGATAAAGTTGAACTCTCTCCTTCCGGAGATCTCACTAGTCCCCGCGGCAGTCTGTAGCGTCTTGGATCGCAATTGAGAAAACAGGAGCGCCAGGCTTGGGTCATCAAAGTGTGGTTCACCGATTTCCAGGTTTTGCATTTCTAGAGAATCGGCTAGATCTCGCAAGGGGGTCTGTGGGGAAGGTAACAAGACTACACAAACCTGGTTTCGTGACTTACCAGAAGGATCCTTACAGACAGATCTCTGCGTCGTAGTAGCCAAAACGCCCAGCTTCCCAGCCACCTGTTCCCTTCGCGGAAGGCAGTCGGCAATACAGTGTTGTTCAAGATGCTACGCAGTACTTCTCCATCGTTGCCTTCGATTACACGTGCCAGGGCTACGGCAAGTTGGAAGTCGGAAAGTTGTTTTAGACAAACGTTCACAGCGTCTTTCAAGCTTCCTCCAAGAAGGAAGAAAGCGGTTGCATACCCTGGACCCTGAGTTGTCAGCAGAATATTCAAAGACCATACATTTACCAACCGAATCGTTGCTTGCTCAGCAGAGCATAAGCATTTTTCAGGGCTGCCGTCTTCCAGCGCGGCTGTGTGAAGTCGTTTGCTAGGAACTTGAGCATTATTGTGTGCTCCTTATGCCACGCTGCCTGACGCCACAGTCCATGCACCAATTTCACTTTTCCCAATGCAAAGTAAAAGAGCGAGCATGTGGTAGGGTCCCGATTGCCACCTGCCATATATTCGTTTCGAGCAATAATTTCCATTTGCGATTTCTAGCAGTTATTCTTATAAGAGTGCACTAACAATTGTATAGCAATCTCACCATTGTGTCGATTGAAGTCAACCAAATGAATACACCAAGTGCTCGCGCGTCCGACCATAGCATCTTCCCATTGCAAGCCGCGGCGGAGGTGCTCAACAGTAAGTCCTGGCTTTCACTATGGAAAGCCCAGATCATGTCTCTGTATCGCAGACGTTCCCTCCAGCCTGTTTGATGAGGAATCCCACACCCTGAGCGAGGACTCCCAGGGTCTGACGCAATTCGGCGGTTTAAAATATAAAACGAGCGCATGGAAAGTACATAGCGGAGTCCATTGGCGTCCAGTGCTCGTTGCTGCTCGTCAATCTTCAGGAGTAGAAAAGGTTTAGCAGAGGCTCCAGTGATCTACTAATATCCGAGTACCCACCTCTAACGCTGTTTGTATGAGAACTATGAGGTGTGCGTGCTCATTGGGCGAAAGATGTGGAAGTGGCTGCACTTCCAACTGTTCTATCAGTGATTCTACCAGAGATCTGGAGAAACCCGCATCTACACTGTGACAGAGTCAGACAAAGAATCATTTAAAGGGGGGTAGATGATGTGCTCACGGATCCAGTTGCTTTGGAGATCCAAAGAATAAACCATAGCAACTTGCAGGTCTCTTGGTCTTGGGGTAAATATAAATAACTTCTTCTTCGCTCTTGATGGTGGGATAAACTCACAGAATGTGACTGGTCCTCTCGTAGATAATCTTCGACAGCAAACGGTTGCCAACAAAAGGTTTTCCCTCCTTTTATGACCTTCTCAAGGGAAACGATAATTCGTTTGACTAGTGATATCTTCCCTGAACGATGGATGAATGAACGACACAGTGAACATTAGTGAAAGATCCGCACCCCATAGAAGACATTGCAATAACATTTGGGGATGATAATCCGGAAGAGGACCATTGATCCTGGCAACATGCACGAACAAGCTTTCATTTGTGGAACCAGGTCCATAAGGCTGAGTTTGGCCATAAAGAAACATATGATGTCCAACCCCCACTAGTAGTGTACCATTGGCGAGCCAGATCGAGTCACTGATTGGGTAGGGAATGTACCTGATAGCGCGGAGTCAAACTCCACCCAGTTGATGTAGGGAAAGACAAACCTTCCAACCTCAACCTTGAAGCATATGGTCCAGGCGGGATCATCACCGAAATAAGTTTTACGCTGCTGACATAAGAGCTCGACGTGGTGGGCAAACCCAACGGCAAGTATAGACTGGCTGTCAGGAGTTGATGTCCAATCAAGGTCATAAATAGGTTCAGATGCGCTTGGTGCTGATATGAAGATGTGTATAGAAGAGTGAAATTCGAGCTCACCTGAAAATCCTTTGATGTTCAAGACCGGAAGCAAACTCTGATTCATTGGAGTCCCAGATGGTTAACTCCTGCCCATCAGGATGGCCCGAAACTAACAACGTCAGATGAACAAAACAGTATACTGGACTGCAAAGCGAACAGTACCTAGCACAGACTTTTTCGCTGAGCTGCAGCTTGCCATTCTGAAACCACTCCTACCAGTCCTCACTCTCCCTGTACACCTCCATCCAGATTTTTTTCCGTGCTCCAGGGTCCAAAAACACAGTTCACCATCGTCCGAGACGCTTAGCAAGTTATCACATTCCTCTAGGGTCGAAGCCTTGCTCCATGCCATGGGGTCGACTGCAATCAAGAGCCTCGGTGCGTGGAAGAGCGGAAGGCTGTTGTAGGAATGGAGCACGAGCGCTGGATGAGGGGACCCAGAAATATGAATGTGGAAAATGAATTTGTCTTCTGTTAGAGCGACTATAGACTCATGCTCTCGCCTTGATGGTGTCGAGAAAAGGTATGAGACGCGAGGAAGCCGGAGAGTGGATGGAGGGGTCGAATGCAACGTTAACATGGCATTATCACTCGAGTAGGTAGCAACAAGTTTCCCTGCCACCGGAAGACCTGAGAATTGACCATGCACCAGTAATAAACCATACGCACCACCGTCTAAGACTACCACCTGGTCCGCGGGGGGCCATGAGGCGAGGCGAGCAAGGTTATGCCCACCGTCTGTTTCTGTCCACGTCTCACCACCGTCGGCACGCACAACTGCGACCCCTCGACCTGCCGGCGTCCTGACGAAGCGCAAAATTTTACTCTTTTCCAAAGGCATTTGTTCTGGTCCAGCTGCAATTAACCGGAGGCTGTCGGCTCGACCATGAAGTAATGTGACCGCAGAGATATTATATGTACGCAACGGTGGTGAGGTCACCAGAGTCAGGCTAGCACTCCCACCACAAGGCAAGAGATAAAGATTTAGGGGAAGCGGAAACAACGTCCCTGGAAGCGAATGCGAGATTGTGAATTGCCTCAATAGCGTTGGTGGTTTGCGATCAATATTCTAGAATTTGGTCAGAAATGTACATTTCATATTATCATAGAATGCTCACTGCCACGGCGCTCAACAGGAGAGAACCATCCGCAAGAACTCGTAAGAACAAGTCCCAATCCTCCTCGACGTCTTTTAACCTCGAAATTCCAACGTTCTCGATCTCCGATGCTTTCAGTACAGTTTTGATAACTGGCCCGATAACTTCTTTATTCAACCAGATAACCTCTGACTTGGAGTGTGGCATGGGTTGCGACACAGCCGGAGGGACGGTAGAAGAAAGAATGTCTACTGCGAGATGTAATTGAAGTCGTTGGGGTGAGTCGACAACGGGCAAAAATATTCGCAGTACCGAGTCCGAAGTGATCGTAAACAGTGTTGGATCGCCACTGTGAATAAGGAATTGGCCCTAGACGCAAATCTCTGTATGTCTACCAACCTTCGAGACAACAGGGAGTATCTCCAGACGACAGATACGACGGGTCGTGGATGTGGTATGCCCTGGGTTTGTTGGCCAGAAGTAGTGGAATATAATCTAACTCGGTTGTCATCCTGACGTCATATTGAGAGGGGGCCTGTGAAGTGAAAGTAGAACATACCAAGGATGTAGTCGCAATGTATGTTAATGTCGGTGCAAGTTTGGCTAGAGAAGGTGTGACGACGCTAGGTTTGCCTGAGGAGTGGAGCTGATAATAGAAGGATTCGCCGAAGGCACGTACCAAGTAGCCCACTTCTTGCTCCAGGTGAGGAGATCATTCTCGAGAATTAATGTAAATACTGAGAGTCTGCTTTGACTTCCAACTGCGAGTAAACCTAAAATTGGATCAAAAGAGCATCGGAGCATGCTAGGCTGTGGGATTACCAGAGCGACAATCCAAGGCAGTAACCAAGTCCCCATCAGGAAAGACTAGGGACGAGTGGATACGCCAGGTATCCGTCTGAACATCGGACATGGACCATGCTGCAATGTGCATGTTCATGGAAGCCACGATCTACAGCGAAGATGGAGTGAAGAGATCATGGAAAAACGTGGTGACAAGTTGACGTACTATTTTCATGGCAGGATCAACGGCGATGCAGGAAACGCGTTCGCCTATACTCTGCAGGCCAGGAAATACCTCCTGAAAGGTAAAGACACGGATCAGCCGTAGACTGGCTGCATCGAGAACGACAATTGCATCGGCAGACGAGTACAGCTGGAGTAGGTTATGAAATGTGTGTGTGACGGAGAAAGAGGGTGCACGTACGATAAGGGTAGCATGAGGCAGGACGAGGTGCTGGAGAGGCCCCGAAGGCGAGCCGGTGAATGTTTTGAGGAGGTCGAGCATGTGCCCGCTGCTGTCTCTTGCTTACTTATATACCGCCGTTCTCACTCCTTTCCCTCCAACTATGCGGCTCTGCAACTGTATCCCGCTCTCACTACTCGCTCTCACTCTCTCCACGACCGCCTTCCAGGTGTCGTGGCACCCGCAGCCATCCGCTCAGTCTGACACCTTGGTCGAAGTCCTCAACAAGGACGATGACTACACGCTGTTACTTTCTCTTCTCCAGCGCGCTCGTCTCATCCCGACTCTCAACAAGCTCAACGGTAGTACCTTCTTTGCACCTACCAACGATGCAGTGAAGCGTCATGCCGACAAGAGCACACTGTGGCAGGCTCTCCTCTCTGAAACGCATTCGCCGGACGTACTCGATAATGTGCAAGAACAGCTTAGACAACAGCTCTTCTATCATCTTCTCAACTACACTCTAACCGAACTCCCAGCGGATAAGTCCACGCAGACCCTCCAGACTCTCCATTACCCTCAGTTACCGACCGATTCTTCCCCCCGCGAACCTCCATCCTCCCCGTGGTTTCCAATACCGCATGGTCTACTTGGCAACCATTCGCAGCGCCTCAGGCTCGCTTCACGTGACGGTTCAACTTGGGTTGGTGTAAATGCATCCGGTAAAGGTGGTGCGAAGCTAGTCAAGAAAGGGGTAGAAGCGACTAATGGTATCGTATACGGCGTTGCAGAGGTGCTTGAACCACCCCCAGACCTTAGTGAGTAGCTACGCACTATTTTGCTGTGTAACATTAATGCGTCTTCTATCAGTAACTGTCGTGGACGGTCTCGGGTCACTTAGTTATTTTCAGAAGGTGCTCACCCCAGAAATTGAACGATTCCTCAATTCCACACCGGAACTTACCCTATTCATGCCCCTGGATTCAGCGTGGGAATCGCTCGATCCTCTCGAGCGAGTATATTTAGAGAGCAACTTCGCTGCAGATGACCTTCGCCGTATTCTAGATATGCATGTGGTCTCGGAATCTGGGGTGAGATGGTCAGACTCATTTGAACCCTCAACTGAATGTGTGTAAACCTTCATTTTTTTACCTTATACCCACCTGATTTTGCAGCTAGTAACGACCAGGTACGGCTCCTCTCTCGAGATCACGGTTTCTCCTGAAGGCACGGTTATATCCGGAGCGAAACTTGTTCAACCTGATGTTTATGCCAGCAACGGCGTCTTACACCTCGTGTCTTCCTTGCTGGTCCCCCCGGGGGCTCTCCAGCTCACACCAGAGAAATACCTTTTAGCACTCAACTGCACCTCTTTTGTGTCACTCCTTCACTCGGTTGACCTGGCGCATCTCATCAACAATAGTGACAACCGATATACGATCCTTGCGCCAAAGGATGACGTACTTTCCCTTTTTGCCTATTTCCTACCTGAAACGGGGTCCCCTGACCTCAAGCGGGTTTTGGAATATCATTTTCTTCCTGGGGTTTGGAAACCTAATAAGCTTGACAACGGAATGCTACTGGAGACCGAACTACGTGAGCTGGGTCTGGATGAAGGTCGTCAGGTAATACATGTCGATGTCGTTGAAAGCGAGAAAGACGATGCGAACGCACGACATATCACATTCGGTGGTGCAGGTGTGATTGGGGAACACGGTAGGTAAAGTCACCATCATGATCCCACCATTCATCGACACGTCTAACAGTGGAAATCAATAACACCATCATATACTTCATTTCACGCCCGCTCGAC
This sequence comes from Boletus coccyginus, assembly GCA_025782845.1. Taxonomy (NCBI): domain Eukaryota; kingdom Fungi; phylum Basidiomycota; class Agaricomycetes; order Boletales; family Boletaceae; genus Boletus; species Boletus coccyginus. Next base: position 109,829 of record JAHZSR010000056.1, on the reverse strand, counting down.
CCTCCAGTCGACCCTCTCCAGACGGCACTGCCATCCTTGGACCTCTCTTCCTTCCTTGCGGCCGTCTTTTCGACTTCGCTTGCGGACGTGATTAAAAGGATGCCTCGTACTACCTTTCTTATCCCCCATAACAGCGCGTTCAAGCGTCTTGGCCTGTTAGTCAGCGACCACCTACTTGCTGCATCTTCTAAACAAGACCTGGAAAACGTGATCCTCCACCACATCATTGATGACGTTGAATACTCGAAGAGCCTCGTTAATGGATCCCAACGCACTTTCGCTACTCTAGAAGGGTCCGACTTACAATTCGAGCGGCGTGAGGATGGTTATGTCGTTATCAGTGCTAGTGGAGGATGGGCTGGTATGAAGAGCGCCTTATATCCGCGAAACACACTCACGGACACTGGCGTCATACACGAGGTATCGGACTTGATGATCCCACGGTCGGTGGAATTAAACATTGGAAAACTGATGAAGGCGGGAAAGGCGGCAACCATGACGAACGTGGTGGCGAAGGCGGGATTCGATTGGATTCTAGACGGGACACTGCCCCCAGAAGGTTCAGAGTGGGCGGAACAAGGATTTGGCGGTGCGACGTGGACATTGCTCTGCCCCACGGATGATGCTTTCAAGAAATACAACCTGACGCAGTTACTCCAAGACCTTGACGGACTACGTGCAATCGTTAGCCAGCATCTAATCCCGACCCTTCCAACACTCGCCTCCGGTTCGGTCGGGGTGGTGGATGGACTTAACAACAGCCGGCCATTGCCGCTCGACCAGCTTGGCAGCTACTCGACGCTTTTATCACAACATTCTGCGTACGGTGACATCGTCTTCAAGGAATTGGAGGACAAATCAGCAGCGCAGTACATGGTCGGGATCAAGAATGCTCGGGGAACCAATGGAAAAGCTGACTGGGCTCGTGTGTTGAACTGGGGTCGTACCACCACCAGGAGTGGGACCGGTGGTGTCGTTCAGATTGACCGGTTGCTGGTCCCTTATCATCCATCATGGTGGATTGAGTACGGCCCACCATCCTTTGTGGGGGCCGTTGGCGTACTGCTTATATGCTTATTCTTCTATGGAGTGCGTATTTTTTGGAACAGGGACCCGACAGAAGCTACCTATGAGCCCGTTGGAGGGTTTGGTCGGGACTGTGACGACTCGTAGCGACATGTGATCCTTATGTAGACAGATGGCATTTCTTGCCAGCATATGCAAATACCGATCTGGTGTGATTTCGACCGAGCGCCAGCCTGGGTGCCGCAGTGGTCCGATCAAGGGTCTGGTGAATCATATGACAAAAAGTTTCAGCGGAAAACCGCCAACGCATCTTTTGTCCTGACACCCCCACCATGGTTAGTACAGCAGCGAAAATCGTTTGTACCGGCGCTGATGACTAGCCCGTCAGAGTAGTGAGGCACCTGTAGTTGAGGGGACAACAAAGAATTCGGCCGTTGAGAATGCGAAAGCATTTGTCGCCGGAGGATTTGGCGGCGCGTCAGCGGTCCTCGTGGGTGAGAGGTGGCAGTTCGGACATGCTCTCTGCCAGCTGATGGGCCTCATGCTCACCCTCTTTACAAGGTCATCCCTTTGACTTGACCAAAACACGGCTACAGACCGCCACACCAGGACAATACAAAGGTGCCATCGATGTCGTGCGACAGACCCTCGCTCGAGATGGTGTCACTGGGTGAGCGATGCCCTATGACTTGCGTATGTCTGCTCACGCGTTGTCGACCTCACAGGATGTACAGAGGAATGATCCCCCCACTTCTTGGTGTTACCCCGATTTTTGCTGTCTCTTTCTGGGTATATCCAATCTTGCCTTTCTCCGTTTGAATAATAACCTGCTTGCCCAAGGCCTACGACGCCTCGAAACAGCTTCTCTTTTCTCTGAGCCCACATAGATCAAGCGAGAGTCTTTCAACCGCAGAGCTTGCGACCGCTGGTTTCCTATCAGCTATTCCAACCACCCTGGTCACCGCCCCAGTGGAGCGAGCCAAGGTCTTACTGCAGGTATGAGCGTGCATATGGTGCGGCATACTCCTTCTCAAGGCAGGCAGGTACAAGGACAAGGAGCGTCTGGTGCCCAATACAATGGTGTCTTCGATGTGATGAAGCATCTTTACAAAGAAGGAGGCATGCGGAGCATCTTCCGTGGAGCGGGTGCGACACTTGTTCGTGATGGACCCGGGAGTGCTGCGTATGATGATATCCCTTCCTTGGCTCGCTGTGTAAGCTAACACTAATTGAAATTAGATACTTCGCCGCGTACGAGGTCACTAAAAAAGCCTTGACGCCAACTGGATCCTCAGCCTCTGAACTCAATCTTGGGACCATCATTTTGGCTGGTGGGACTGCAGGTGTTGCAATGTGGTCTTTGGTAATTCCCCCAGATGTTCGTTCGATCCCGCGATGTGTTTTTGTTTCGACACATTGATGGGTTGCAATAGGTACTCAAGTCAAGGCTGCAGTCCGCTCCTTCGGGTACATATTCTGGTCTCTTTGATTGCCTGCGGAAGACCATTGCTCAGGATGGTGTCGCGGCTCTCTGGAAAGGATTTGGACCTGCAATGGCTAGGGTGAGCTGAGTATTCAGCGTTACGTGCCGAAGTTATTAAGATGCTGTTTACCAGGCATTCCCTGCTAATGCTGCCACCTTTGTGGGTAGATTTTTCCAACACTCGAACGCACGTACTAATACAACACATGCAGCTCGGAGTTGAGGCGTCACGAAAAGTGATGGACAGTTTATTCTAACTCTTCAGCTCTCATCCCATTGGATTCCGTCACCTCCAACGCGGATACCTTGACTTGGCAGTTGATGTAGATTCCGAGCAGCGACTCGATATGTTGTTTTGCTTCTTACGTGCGATAATCTCTCATTCGGCACATATTAGCTGCTGCTATTAGCATGGTTCCAATCAGCATTTGCCGTGCGTAGATAGTGCGGGAGGGAGATTGAAAAGTTCAGGTTGCCCGATCGTCACAATCCAATCCCTGCACCGCTTATTTGCCAACCTTTACGACATCGGTTGTTCTAGGTTCTTACTCTGCCAGTGCATACGACTTCAAGTTGAACATCCTTGTTGCTCACGTTATTACTGGTTCACATCCTGCTTGGTTCTGCAACACTTGGTAAATGTCGAAGCCAGTCGCGGTGAAGAACTCAAGGTCCGCTGCCAGCACCGGGCATCAACGAGCTTTGTCTGCGTCTGAGTGGGGACTGTCTTCGCATTGAGCTGGTCAGCAATGGAATAACGTTCATTCTAGAATTGCACGCAATGCACGGAACTTCGAGACCTGGTCAGCGTACCAAAACTGCGAAGAAGCCTCGTTTTCGGACATTCCTGACGAATTCATGGACGATATTCAGGAGATCTTTGACACCCATAATTGGATATCCAAAACTTGGCTAGGCAAGGTCCTTCGTTCAAAGTCATCACAGTGGGGCAGGCACTTACCAATGTGCGCTACAGAAGTCTGCCACTAGACACATCAGTGAGGAACTCGGCAGCTTTCTGAAGTTGGCCTATGACACATCATCTCACCTTTTCTCGAGTAACCCAAAGACTCGGGATGAGGAACTGATGGAGGAGGTCTCTGTGGTATTCCTCGCATGGAAAAGACTCCGTAAGATGAGAGACAGCAATGAAAGATGGTCAGAAGCTGACTATGTCGCAAGTGTGTATGTCTCGCAGCTCCGATACGCTAGTATGTTACTAATGATCATCTCAGTTATAATGTCTTTCGGAGTCCTGCCATCAGGAACAGCGTCTTCAGGTTAGCAGCTTTCGTCGTCCATTCAACTTGTCCTGGCTTCACATCGACCAGGGTGCAGTGCACGGTTTCTCTTCCGCAACCACCTAGCATCGCTGCAGGCGATGGCCACCGCGTTCTGAACACCAAGACAGCTACCCCGGACTGTGGAGTGTTCCTCCCTGCAACACTCACGCGTCCTCTGTCGCAATCTGCAAAATCCCCTTACAAGGTTCTCAAGAAACTTCCGACGATTGCGAAAGCTGGGAGTGCAGCCAGGGGCTCCTCGTTTCGGTATCAGAGTACTCCATGTGCCCAGCTTCCTGATATGCCTGGGTTCGAGTTCGTGAGCAGCTTCTGGGAGGACAAGAAGCCGGTGCATACCTTTCCTGATGATGCATACCGCCAAAATCGCATCGCGACGGCTTCTGCCGCCCGCCATCTTCACTCGTTGAACGTTAAAAGTCCCGTCATTGGACTAATATGGGCAAACGGAAGAGTTCGGGCACACATTGATTGGTGTGAAGTAGTGGATGGAAACCCAGTGGGTCATCTCAAACGTCTGAATGATTTGAATATTAAGGATGTTTTTCTAGATTGTCGTGTCTGCTCCGTATTCGCGCCCCGAGGTGCACGGAGACTCGATGTCTGACCGACCGTTCCATGAATGGGACTTGGATAATCCAAGTGACATCCTGCAAGTCTATTTTCTAGTTCGCAATATTGACGAGTGGACTTGCGGTCGATTCCATCGCCGGGTCGTCGAAGGATTGAACCATTTGGTCGAAAGCATCACCCTAAACGATGGAACCTATCAATCCTGGAAATGGGTTGCAAACACGTCGCCTGGTTTAGCCGTGAAAGCGCTCAAAGAGAATGTTGTTGTCTCTTTTACCACAACTTCGTCCGGATCTTCACCTCCACCAAAGAAAGACAAGCGTAGGCGGAGGAGACGGTCGAGCAACTGAGCATCGAGGATCACGACGTATAGAACGACAATATACATTCCCATGTAGGCTACCACTAGCATTCATGTCGTGCTACAAATCTATGGACGAAGCTTCATTTTCTATTTCCAAGCGGAGGGGATTTTGGTAACCACCTCCGCCCACCTCTGTAGCCTCCCCGACTCCCGATCTTCAATATACGAAAGAGGAGAAACAGAACTTGCCTCCTCTAATCTTAATCTTTTCTCGGCATCACACCAGAATAAAGTCCATGAGCCCATCCGGATGTGACCTGTGCTACGCTCGAAGTACCACTTATTCACCGGGTTGTTCGATCGGCTGCGCCATACGAGATCCCGACCTTCCCCCTTTCCTTCTTTACCACCGTTGGGATTGATGGAGAAGGGATGGCCAAGACCATACGATTCATCGTGAAGGCCAACCCAAAGGAAGTCAACCGTACCATCGCCCTGATGGCTGGGTAAGACAGCGAACTTGTCCAGGTACGAAATCGGGGGTGAAGCTGAACCGGAAGCGGGCTCGTTGGTGACAATTGCCGCGCCAACGTAGTCTCCAGCGACTACCACAAAGTCTAGGGACGTTTCCAGGCGTTTATAAAACGAGTCGATGTCAAGCGTCCGCTGAAATGAAGTTTGAAGCAAATAATTCAATTTAGCCTTGTCAACATTGGCTAAATCGCGGATGACCTGTATCGGTTGACCGCGGCGGAGAAGAGTGGGAGTTTCGGGAGTGAGTTTGCGGTTGCCCTGTAAGAGTGCATGAGGGAGACTCGAGGAAACAGCGGGCTTGTTGGTGATCAGATTGGCTATGAGGGAACTTGGCGAACGATGTGATACCATTATAGCAGACGAAGTTGGAGGCATGTACGACAGGCACGTGTGTGCGAGGGCTAAATTTGAAAGGGCGGACGGGCGGTTCCTCAGCCACGCGGGATCGAACGTATCTCGGATGTAGTTGAATTCAGACGTGAGATTGATCAGGAGATGGGGGTAGCCAGAACGTGCATAGGATGGTACGCCACCTTCACGATTGATGATCATTAGACGCAGAGGGGTGAGATTGATATCTTCTGAGTAATCTGCCTGAGGGTCCGATGGCTTTTGAGTCTGTGACTTGACATCTAGTTCGGCGGCTTCTACCATGCCACGGGCGAGAGCTGCTACTATGTCATTGGCGTTAACACGGGTAGAACGACAGAACGAATCTAGGGCGAAGGGGGGGATGACAGGGATTTCACCAGCACGGAGAGCTGAGCGAATCGGCGCGAGATCTTCGGGGAAGACATGCGCTTCGAGCAAAGGGGTGCCATTAACGGATGTGTCACCCGGTTTGGGGCCCAGACGAACAAACGCGCCAGGGACGGGACGCGCCTTGGCACCTTGGGCTTCAAGGGCGGCGACGACACGGTTGGTTTCCTCCGTGATGGCAGCTCGTTCGCGATCGTCGCCTCTGGGTAGCTGGTCATGTTCGATAACAATGACACTGACCAAGCCAAGTTTCTCCAAGTAAACCATGCCACGTGATATGCTGTCGAGCTGCCTGTCGCTAAACGGACCCTGGAGCTTGACGAGAGCAGTGCGACAGTAGACCGGATTTAAGATGGAGGATATGACACGGCTTGATTTTGTATCGGAGTCCAGGGATTTCTGCGTGGGTAGTTCTTCATCGGACGTACGGCTGTGGAGGGGGGGGACAGGAAATGGGAAATCGAAGAGGGAGGGGGGAAGAGCGGGTTTTTTATGACGGTGCGGCTGTGGAATGCCGAAGTTATCTAGATACGACCTTGTGTCACGCAAGGAGGGGTTTGCCCTGAGGATGGAGAGAATGAAGTCCTGTGCCAAGGGTGAGCAATGTTATGATCGGATGGCAAGAATGGTGACTTGCGCTTTCTGACGGATCAAAGTCATCACCGTCTGGGGGTGGGGAAGAAGGGGGAGGGTTGCGGAGGCTCCTTATGGTCTGACGGGGGGGATGAGTGGTGTGGGAGGCAAAAGAGAAGACGACATACAGCGTACGAGGCGCGGAGACGAGGTGCAGAGAGGCGGGAAGAAAGGAAGGACATGCTTGGGGGACGGACTTGAGGGGGACCCGGCAGTTTTTAACATGTGTGGCCGTTTAACAGCAAGGCTGCGATGCTGGCCGAGCTGTATTTGCTGTAGGCTCAATCTGCCACTCGAACGTCGACCGTGCATTCCAGGATATCGATACATTATTTCTATTGGCCAAAAGTACCGACAGTACAATAATAGCAAGGCACCCTCATCTCCGAGTCAGAACGTCAGGATCCGAAAGTTTCTTTCCTGCGTCTGAAATGGTGGTTCAGTTGACTCTCCCAGCAGCGGAAATGACTCACATCCACGAGTATGATGCTGTCTTCGCTGCACATGGCTTCTGTGAACACTGGCTCCCCCTCCAGCGGCCCGGCCAACTTTCTCCGGAAGACCCGGTACGGTAGCCCCGTCCGCACCTCTCCCACAAACACCCTCCTGCTCAGCACACTCGTGTCTCCAACATGCCATTCAACCTCGCACGCCTCCCCCCTCTCCCGTCTGATATCCCTTCTGATCCCAAGCTGGTTGAAATCCCACACCTCCAACGTCCGCGAGTCCCTGTCTTCTCGCCCGCCACCGACGGTCGAACTGAATCGAGTGCCAAACACGTAGCATACCCACACGTGCGAGTGCGGGGCTTGTGCTATCATGCGCGTCCCAGCGGGTCCCCATTCGGACCACTCGAAATCATACCCAGTCTTGCCTTTCCCGAGCGTATTAACGTGATCCAGCAATGTGTCCGACAGGACGAACAGGTCGATCGGAGAGATCTCGTCACCCTGCATGACCCAGATCGTCACAATATACAGCCTCGGCCTAGGTCCAATCGAAAATGGCACCTGAATACTTGGATGTGGTGACCAGTCCGTACACGGGTCCGACCGGATTAAGAAACTCAGTGGATGAACCCAGGGGTAGCACTCCGGGTATACAAAGGCGCAAAGATACTCCACTTCGTCAAATTCGGTCCTTTCGCCCTTGCTAGAGTCCAGGTCTACCACAAAGAGCCGAGGCTGATTGAGGTTGGATTCGACGTCTCCGAAGCCACCTACCAGGATAAGGCGTTCTGTAAGAAACGCAAAGGCCATCAAGTTGCGGCTGTAGGTACTCTGAACGGGAACCAGGATGAGCACACGCAATGGTACCCAGAGTTGTCTCACCAGAAGCGTCTCCCCTGACTGCCAATTCCACACTACGAGTTCTGAGGGTGCCATTCCGTGGCTGATGAAGTGCACAGCAATACGGTCACTGTGGACCTGGACCATGAAAGTCAAATTTGCGGTGCGCAAGTCGACATCGTATACCAGCACCGGCGACTTTGTGGCCAAAGGGTGCACATTTCCGGTTGTTAGAGAGCGTAAGTGTATCGAGATTTCTATTCGCGCATCGTGTGCGCTGGTACTTGAAAGAGGTGAAGACACAGTTGTGCTAGATATGTATAACTCACCGAAGAATTGGCTGTGCAATGAGGACGAGAAGATCTTGAGCGGGATCCAACGTGAAGTCTCGCAACATCAAGTCCAGGTCGAGTGACCACACGTGTTCTTCAATGTTGCGGTAGTGAGAAGGAAGGACACGAAACACTAGGCCACGACCGCCCAAGTGGTTGGACTGGACCAATACGCCACCATAAAGTTCATATAATGAGCCTTGCAACATACGAACGTCTTTCGATGCAGTCCATTGGAGGGTGTGCCATGCAGCTTGGCTGTTCCGGAGCATAGTCAAGCGATTGCCGTGGCCCATGACGCTGTGAGGACCATTTCGCATGCCAGAGACAGCCAGCTCGATTGCATATTGACAGGAAGCGTTCTCTTGTATAGCTGTACCGAAAAGATGGCACACCTGGAACGATTGTGGTGTGATTGAAAAGGGCAAGGTGGTGGGGGTGACGACTCACAAGGCCACAGGTAAGCAGGTCACGATAGCCAAGATGCGAGAATACCTGAATGATGATCTCAACAGGGAGGAGGTCGAGTGTCATGATGGTAGCGGACGGGGCTCGTAGCGAATCGTGATTGTATTATCGGACCACGTGATCTGATGAGCTTTGCACACCATCACACCGACTTCTTGTTCACATCCACGTCCAATGTCGTCCAGAACCGGGTCACTCACAAAGGTACTCGCCCACTTCCTACATGGGCCTCACCTTCTCACCTTCGCCCAGTTCTACCAGGAGGACATCGTTAGGCGCATTGGTTCACCGAGCGTACATGGTGTCGTATTGGTAACAAATGACGCTCTCCGTTTCCGCTCCATCTCACAGTCCTCTTAGCGCTGTTGGCACGATGCAGAAGATCTTCCTCCCATCCCAACTTCCCTCATGGATTCCCTCATGCGTCCCTTAACCCGCGGCGAGGTTGGCGTGTCTTTCCTACCCGGCGGTCTTCGCGAGATTGTCCCAGAATCAGAATACGAGCTCGTAGATCGCACTTTTCAGGCAGGGGATTATTGTAAACGCAGTCTCGATGACGTTCGTTCCGGCGTCGTAGTAAGCACTCATGTACAGGCAAGGCTCGTGCACGCCATCAGCAGCGAGCCTGTAAAGGGCTGGAGAGACGCTAAGGATCTTCGTCACGCAACCACCGTCAATGCGGGAGACTATGTCGTATATGACGATTGGATAGGGCAAGTAAGGAATTCCCATGTTCTATAGTCATGATCCAAAGCTTACTCTGCATCAAGGTCATAGAGGTACGCATCCATCGCAATGCACTCTGTCTCTTCGTTCACTCCCGCAGCTTTTCGACGAACTTGTCATCTCAGCATCAGGCACCCTTATTCGGATGCCGGAGATAAGCTCGCGTCTCACAATCGGGGACAAAGGACTCGTATGTCATGCCATCTTTCATCCCGTAGCGTCGAGTCATCGACCAATTTATTTAGGATATCTTGCCCCATCCCCTCACTTTTCACGGTATTCATAATGGGTGTCAAGGCACCCCAATACCATCAGTGAATGACACTGTAGTTGATCTTCAGCATACCGTGCTTGCTATATGTTGGCTAGCATTGAACCAGACGGTATGGTCGTTCAATGTCTTCATTTCCTCCACTGACTTGAGTCCTCAGCTTGATCGTGACTCCTTGTTGAATAAGCGACGTCCTGAACGCTTTTGGCACGGAGAAGACCTTACAAAACTTACGGTTTTGAGGACAAAGTCCGGTGACATTCGTGTCGGCGACAAAGTGATTCTTCCCGACGACGAGACCATCCCTATCGTGTCGTTTGAAACTGGGATTGAGGGTAATAGCAAGATTGATAGCCGCACAATGTGTGTTCAGGAGACGCGGACAACTGTGGTTGTTCTATGGCAAGATGGATCGAGAGAAACCTTGCCGTCCACAGATCTGATACCATATTTGAATGTGGATGAATATGATTGCTGGTGTGTATGGATCCCTCATCAGAGGACTCAGAGAACACCCGCTCAAATATGTCAACAGGCCAGGTGACCATGTGCTATGGAAGAATGAAGACCAAGAACGCGTAGCCATAGTCCAGTCTGTCAACTCTACAGACAGAGTCGCCGTCATTCGCTGCACGGATACGGGTACTCTGGAAACGGTATCTGTTTTAGAACTTGATCCAAATGGCACAGGAGACACGAGTCCCGATGCATTACACGGTCACAGTTTCGGCGTACGACGGGGTGATTCGGTTTTCATACACCCACTTGGTACCACAAATGGGTTTGCACCTCCACGAGTTCCCAAGATCGGTGAGATCGAGGAATGGGTTCGCGAACCACCGGTGCGAGCCGATGGTGAACTTTGTGGCTGGCGACGTACCATGGCCGATCTGGGAGCGCTGATAGCAGCTAATAGCAATACCCAACGAGTCTATCTCTACGATGTTTCTTTTCCCAGCTTGGGCGACAACTCTCTCTCGTGGTTCGGGGAAGTTACTGAGGTATGTTCCGGAGATCTTGACTGGCTTTTGCTTGACCAATGATTGTAGCTCCATCTAGATGGCTCAGTGGAAGTGACACATCCAAACACGGAAGTGTCTGTTTTGCCTCTCGAAAGATTAACAAGACTGTATGATAGTCTGGAGCAGATCGAGGATAATGGTTGGGACGAAGAAGCATCAGAACGCGACTCGAACGAAGAGTACTCGGAGGGCGTTTGGCTCCAGGATGCAGACGGTGTTTGGCGGTACGAAAGAAATTCTGACGACGACGAATGGGAGGAAACAGACGAAGATCCAGAAGAAATGGACGTCGACATTCCCTGGGCAGAGACTGGATCATTACCGGGACTAGATGACGATTCAATCAATCCCCCTCCAAGCCTCGCTACACTGGATCCAGCTGATTTAGTCTCCCCGCTGCCTACTTCGCCCTCTACGTCCCCTGAGATGAGCCAAGAATTGGTTATGAATGCCACCACAGTAAAGGATACTGTCGGAGTGGACGATGACTCGCTATGGAAACGCTTCGAGATTCTACCCTCCGCCCCTGCCGACCACGCCTTTTACTCGACGTCCGCTAGTCAACCTTCAAGGACTTTCCTTACTCGCCTGACCAAAGAATATCGAGCTCTTTCGAATAGTTTACCAGGTGAATGGCGTTCGTGAGGCATGACTAAGCTTGACCTTGACCACATTTTTCAGAGTCTATTTTAGTGCGTGCGTACGAGGATCGTTCGGATCTTTTGCGATGCATGATCATCGGGCCAGAAAACACACCGTATGAGGATGCACCATTTGTCATAGATTGGATGCTGGACTCGAATTTCCCTCAAAGTCCGCCCATAGCGCATTTCCTCAGTTGGACGAATGGCAATGGGAGAGGTGCGTACGCTCTTGTGGTTCACCGACATGCGCTCACTATGTCAAACCGCATCATCCAGTCAACCCGTAAGTGAATACGAGCTTACAAGTGACCCCGGACAAATAGTTGTACATTTTTTAGGAATCTCTATGAAGAGGGCAAGGTTTGTCTATCGATCCTAGGAACATGGTCTGGCGATCGCACCGAGACCTGGAGCGCGTCAAGATCGAGTTTACTACAAGCTTTTGTCTCCATCCAAGGTCTCGTACTAGTAAAGGAACCGTGGGTCGTAATGGTTTATCAGTGACGTTGTCTAAAAATCATGTAGATGGTTTTGCGAGCCCGCGTACGAAAAACTGAGAGGCACGGAAGAAGGCACGGTCAATAGGTCATAATTCCGCACGTCAAAGGTTCAGTTATGCTAACTTTTTTATAGTCGGTTATACAGCGAAAAGGCGTATGTCCTCTCGAGGGGGTTCGTCCGCCGGGCGCTTGAGATTCCTCTTGGTGGTCTACAGCCAGAGATCAATTGGCTATATTACACCAAAGGAAGACTTGCCAAGGTCCTCAATGATGCACGCCAGTTGGTTGAAAAGAGCAAGGATGAGCCTGTGGATGACGCCGATCAAGACCTTGCGGTGCCTCGACTGACCGCAGGAGGAATCATCACACTGGAGCGGACCTTGGGAAAACTCCAGATTCTGCTGGAGCGGAATCAAGCTACAGGAGCAGTATGATTAATCCATCTAGTATCTCTTCGGAATCCTCTTGGTATGAAGTAGCAATATCTATGGGAAGTGTTGTACGTTCATTGCTAATGTAGCAACATTGAGATAGTCCCGCCAGAAATACCAAATGCGACGACATAAAAGCCCAACAAACAACATTGCTACTTGTTACCGCCAGTTCACAAGACTCGAAGGTAATTGTGGAAAGCGCGTACGGTAAAGAACGACTGAAAACATGATGGTTCGACTGCTCATCCAAAAAAAATCCTGCAAACACAACCATATGGTCCCACCATATGTCCGACGAACACATTGGACAATATTTACAAGCTCGTTTCAGCACTGACCTAGGTAGCTGTTTTTCGGAAACGTTTGTCCGTAGTCTTCCCATGTTGTTAGGTTCGGGTTGCTGTATGCCTCTGGATACCTTCAAATTTGTGAGAACGCGTAACAGGATTGTTCGGTACGCTTACTCGTTGATGTAAGCAGCAGTAGGGAAGTCCTTTGGATCACAGCCGATGTTGATCGCATTCTTCGGTTGGTAAACGCGAATCCAGTCTATCCTCATGGACGTTGGAAAGGTGAGCGCCGTGAAATCGGGGGCTTCAAAGTTTGGAGATATCCCCAGATTGGCAATCAAATACTGTGACAAGCTTTCAACCAGCACGCACTCGCAAGTAAGGTGATAGCGTACCATAGGCTCCTGCGGAATCGGTCTGTCTGAGATCTGCGTCAACGCATCGGCTGCCATCCCGCTTGCATCTAACGTCCAAGCAACTTGGTCATTTGTAATCCAGGATATGTACTGGTAATTTATTGTGAGGCCAAAAGGTTAAAGAATTCATGTCACACTTACACCACCATCAGATGTGTAACCTGGAACATCATTCGGTATTAATAAGGGATGGCACGAAAGGAACAATAAGTACCTGGCTTATACTCGTATCCATATGTCGCAAAGCATGCCGAGGTCAGCTCGTAGCAGGACTGATCTGCAAAAAAAATCAGCGCACCGCGTGTTACGCCTGGGGGCATTGCTTACTTGTGGTCGTCACCCCTGACGTCGCCTGCTGGAAAATACCGCCCGTATATGGGTTCAATTGAGTGATGGACGGGTTCGGGATGTTGAAGTTGCTTGTTGTGTTTATCCATGCATAGGCAGCATTCATGGGCTGAGTGAGGACTGGTCAGAGCGTGCAATCCGTCACACGCTTCACTTACAGCCCACTGTGCAGACTGTGAGACTTGGCCCTGAAGTGGGGTACCCGAGACCTATGATCATGAGCAAGAGCGCGAGGTTTGTGAATGACGTGACACACTTGGGATTCAAAAATATCGATCTCTGGTGCGGAACGGCCGACATACGTTCCGTCTGAGTGGACGGGTCCAGGATGTGATTCACCTTTACAAGTACATCTTGATAGACGTTGACCGGGAAGATAAGACAATGCGTCTCCATGTGAGGGGTCACCGTTGGTTAGAGCCGCCAGGGGTTCACCATTGTGCGTTTGGTTTGCTAACGTGCCGACGTCACAACTGTCATAAGAATAGGGCCACTGGGGAGGAGACAAGAATATAGTATGCTCAGAGCAAAGGAACGATGCGTACCATGCCCTCCAAAGAAGCACCATAGCCCACGCGACCTAGCAGCTGTTTTCAGATTGACGAAGAATCAAACTAACGTATACTCACCAAGGTTGCCCATCGTCCATACTAAAAGAGGGAAGGTGAGTGCGTCGAGGAGAAACGAATGCGCAAGAACAAACCTGCTGGCCAGAGACCTGGAAGGGCACGGTGGGTCAGCGAATGATAACATATGGACAGCAACGTCTGTACGTACCGAGTACGTCATTAGCGCCTGGTAGGGTGACGGATGCCAGTACCATGCCTCCGGTGAAACAGAACTTATTCCAAGTGGCGATCATTCCACTAACGTAGTCGAGGTTGTGCATGCTTCGTTTTTCGAGCGTGATTTCAAGTGCACCACCCTTGGTTGTGACCTGATCCGGCCAGTACCACTCCAGGTCGTTGGTCTAGTTTTGGGGTCAAGACACATCCTGGATGAGAGGAGTGGAAAGCGAACCTGCCAGTAATGGAGATCTGCAGCCTCCCAGTATGGGTCATCGCCAGGCCAGAAGGTGCGGTTTTCGGTATTAAATTCGTCGCTGAAGATGAGTTGCCACTCTGAACCATCGGCAAAAGAAGTGACAGTAAACGCCAAGGATGGGGTATCGACGTCGATGAGACCAAAGTTATTTGGCATGGTAGGAACCTAGGCAGAGATGGGACAAGAGACATGATCAAGGATGTTGCTACTTGCCTGGCCGCTGGCGTTGATACCCCCGAGGTTAAAACCGCCTGCGTACGAGAGGGAGTGGGTGCTGAAATAGGATATGATGGGGTATCCGGCGCTGGGGAAGGGGTCAAGATGAGGGGAAAGTGGGGGAAAGGGACATACAAGAGGGCGACGAGGCCGAGGGCGAGAAAAACGAGACAGCCAAGGTTAGTTAGGCCTCTGTAAGTAAGCACGCTGCCGCCGCGGTCACGCTTTCTGTCGCGACGCGGATCGGGGTTGTGAAGGAAATCATCGGGCTCGCGGTGACTTGGAGAGAGATCGGCCCCCCATGATTGGGGGTCGGGGGAGAGGGAGAACTGGAAGGAGATTGGTGGGTGAGAAGGGAGACGGAAGCGGAGCTTGCCTTGTCGGAGATGGAGTGTGCCTGAGATGCAGATGGCCGGCCTGCGGCTGCGCTGGAGTACGGGGAGTGGTTCTAGGAGGGGTGAGTGGGAGAGAGAGGGGGGGGGAGGAGACGCACGAGGGAGTTGAGGCTGGAGGCGGTTCGGACGGACAGCGGTGGTCGTGCGAAGGTGGCCTGCACGGGGTTCGATGGGGGGAGGAGACATGCGGTGGACGGTGCGTGCGAGGGGGTCTGGGCGTAGAAACGAGCGTTGGCCATGAGCGAGTGTGTACGACGACGACGAACAAGACAACCGCGTGGGAGCACCAATCAAAAACTATCACTAATCGTCCCAACCCGCCCAATCACATCCCGCACAGCCACAGCCCACCCCTCCCCGTCCACAAGCGCCCGCCTTGCCGTCACGTAGCGCGTCGCACTCGGCGCCGACTCTACGCCCGACCCCAACCCCTCCAGCGCTACGAGCATCTCCCTCCCCTTCTCCGCCCTTTCCCGTTTCGAGGGGCGTCCCTTTTTCTTGCGCCCCTCCGCCGTCGCCACCTCCACAACTTCCCGCGGGAGCGCTCGGGGGCTCAGCGGATGCGTTGCTGCGTGCGGCAGGACATGGAATACCTGTGCCCGCAGCAGCTCGGACCGCACATAGACGACGTGCGGTCGGATAGGGCGCAACAACGCTCCGTCCAGAGCGTCGGGGAGCATCAATATCTCGTTATACAGATCTTGTGTGACGTCAGGCACACGGAGGGTACCGACATGTGGGCATGCGCACCGCAGGTGACTTCTATCTGCGCAGTGGAATATAACGACGGCGCATATATAGATGGCTGAGTGCGGAATACCGTGTACAGACCAAACAGGGCTGCAGCGCGATTCAGGGGTGTCTCCCCGCCGCCGATGCGCTCTGGGGCACGTTGGTGGCGGATACAGCTAGTCTATAGGACACCCACCTGAGAAGAGTCGCATCACGACTCTGAGAAAGGCTGCGCGTGCGCGCGCATCAAAGACCTTGAACTGGATCCATGTCCAGCCCAGCCTTTGCCAGATCTCCTTGAAGAGCGTAAAAGGGTGGCTCCTAGAGTGTGTGTACTGTTGTGAGTACTGCTCGATGAGGCAGCCGACGTCTGCACGAGCAGCATGAATGAATGCCGAGGACGTGAAATAGGCAGGCTGTAGACCGATCTCTCCACGACCGCTGGACGGCGACGGCGCGACGGACATGTTGGATTTCCTTTTCCATAAATTCACAAACAATCGCAAGCACCGGACTGCAACGCCGCCAGGCTTGTGGACGCGTTGGCCATGGCGCCGCCCTTTAGGCTTCGCAGGACCAGCAACCTGACTTGCTTCTTCTGTCTGTCACCGGTGAGTCCTGCTCCGGTCGACACCCGATCCTATCGCTGTCCCCATTGCGGCTGCTGGAATAGATTTGACCCCAATGGTGAAATCCTGTCTGATGAACCAGCCATGCACGACGAAAACTTGAACACATCCTCATTTGCAAAGCGTGGTCCGTCTCCCCCCGCCGTCTTTTGTCTCCACTGCGGCTCACTTCCCTCTAAAGCATCCCCGAACAAGGACAGACTCCCATCCACGTACGCTAAACCCCCCTTCTGCCACACATGCCAAACAAACCAGATGCTCCTCGTCAACCTCCTCTCAAATTATCTCCCACCTCCACAGGCAAGTCCCTCCCAGCATCCACCTATGCCACTTTATCAACTCGGACCATTGTTTCACAGCATCCCGATTACACTCAGCGTCTAGAACAACTCCCTGCCTATCGTGAATCGTTGCACATGCGATACCCTCCTGTCTGTACCAACTGCCTACCCACCGTTCAAGTCGAGATAGAGCAGAAAAATCAGATGGCTCGAACGAAAGCCCTGGGAGGCTGGCTCAGAGAAAGTAAGGGAAAAGAAAGGCATCGATTCGTATCTGGCTCTGCAAAGGTCCGTGAGAACATGGGATTCCAACTTGCTATCTGGCGAATAAGGGGTGCCCTATGGTGGACCACCCTCTTGTCCGTAGTTGTTGCTCATGCAGCGGGTAGGTGCAATCGCCTCGTACGTCGCATTCTGTTGATTTCGCCTGCTAGCGATCCGTGGTTGCGATTTTCCACATTCCCTTGCTAGAGTCGTTCCTGTACTCCCTGTGCTCTCTCTTTTCTCTCTCTTTTATACAGCCTGGGACCCAACCTACTACCGTTTCAAGAAAGCAAGAGTGCAGGGACGTGATGTCCGTATTAAAGGAAAATCTCGATATGTTGTAAGTTCCATGTCATAGTTCATGCAAGTCAAGTGACTCACGTTGCACAAGAACCTTCAAGCACTTTCCTGGTTCTCCAGGTTCATCACATCCATTCTCCTTGTTCTTGCATGGCAGTCTTCATCTTGGGATCATCTCCGCCTCTCCGCCTATCCGTTGTCGTATCGTATTAGCACATATTGTTCAGTATCACTCCTTGTTGAATTATTGGTATGTTACTCTCTCATTGATTCTTAGGGGCGATCGACATAACCGAAAAATAGGTGTTTTCATCATCATTCACCATCCTGCACCTACAGCGACCTCCCACAATCCGCCTCATCGAGACGTCCTCCGTGCGCGACACTCCCGAATCGTCAGCACACAGTGCACGTGCATCCCCCATGCCCACTGCACCAATCGACAACGAACCAGACCATCTCGCCTCCCTCACACTTTCCTCTAAACCGCTCATCTCCTCTACCAACCCGATATTTGGTCACCCCTCCTTGACATCTTCTGCCCCATCCGCTTCTCCAATCAAAGTGGACGAAAGTCCAGATGAAGATGCGATGGATTGGACTCCAACCAACCCGTCTCCTGTCAGGGTCAAGAAAGCGGTAGACGATAACGACGGTGCTTGGCTACGTCCACAGCGATTTTTCCCTCCCGAACGTCCTACGGGCCTTGAGAGCCTGTTCGCGAGCACTAAGCTTGAGGATGGAGACGCACATTCCGCCAAGCCAAGCACTCCTGTACATCGGAGTGGCTTGAACGCGAAAGCGACCGGATGGTGGATAGCCACGATCACTATAGCCCTTATACCTCTAGGTACTATTGTTTTTCACAGGTGGATGAAGGGATGGATACAATGATTGATACACATCCAACTGTGCGCGTACCATGGATGAGTGCCGATCAGAGCAACCTACTAACCGTATTTACGTGTGTTGATCTGGTATATGGAAACAAAGAAAAGGTATGATGTTATGGGTATGTACGCATGAAAATTATATGACGCCTGTCAGATGAAAATACGAAAATATGTGGAAAAGCATCGAATTGCATCGTCCAGCAAGCAGATGTATGTCAATGTAAAAAAGGGCACCACCCACTCAACAAAGGATACCTGGGCTTAATATCCACTGTACCCGTGGTGAAGGGGAACACCGTATTGATCATACTGAATGGGTCGATTGATACTGGGTGCTGGTCCGAGAGACTCCTGCATCATTGGTTGTGGGCTGGGCCCTCGAGCGAGGTCCGCGTACCCGCCAACCGGGGCAAGATGGGCCGGACCAGCAGTAAAGTCATGGTCGGGGATAGGGTTGATCGCTGAGCCACCGTATCCGCCCATGGGCCCTCGCACTTGATCGTGGACGTGAGCATTCCCAGAGGCCGAGTGGAACGAAGATGCACGAGACAACGGACGATGCTGGCCTGAGAGATCAGCGTCTTCATTGGTGGCGCCAGGCTGCCAGTCGATGGGCTGCATGCGACCCTCGAAATCAGTGGAGGGTCTGAACTTCCACTTGCGAATGATCGTCCATACAATCACCGCGGCCCCAACAGACGCAGCAATGACGATGAGAACCGTCATCGCTGCATGTGACATGCCTGAGGACGAGGACGAGCTAGTTTGCGTGGGTGTTGGTGCACCGCTGGAAGTCAAGTACAAAATGGACTGTGTGGGAGAAGCCGCATGTGTGTCACCATGGACTGATGTCTGAGGAGTGCTGGATGCATGGCTTAATGTGGAGGAGGTAGCGGTGGAAACGCCAGATGATGTGGTGCTTGACTCAGTAGGCAGAAGCCCGCCCACCACAGAACCCAACAAACCACCACCAGTCGTGGAAGGGCTCTACGAAATCGCCTCTTCAGTAATCCATGTGTCACAGGTACTAATATCGGGCTCACCGCTGACGGAGAAACAGACGCAGCCGCAGAAGCCGTCACCGAATTCGCGGGTGCCGTTTGAGCTGTGGCCGAGGTAACTTGGCTGGGCTGAGCAGCGGATGAACTCTGACCCTGCACGGCGGCCTTATTGCCCAAGGTATCGGCGGGCGTTCGTTTCTTCAAGAGACGACCGAGCCTGTCGGCATGGTCACGACGGTGGAGACCAAAGGTGTTGGGGTTGGAAGAGGCATCGACAGCCAGAACGAGACAGAGAAGGAGAGTAAAGTTGAAGACCGCCATCTGAAACGGGTAAATTGTAGGCGATAACGGACTGCCAGAGGGGGAGGAAGAGGGCCTACCGGTGTTGAAAGGAGCGTGGCGAGGTCAAGGAGTGACTGTTGAAATTTACACGGACGAGGCGAGTATCGAGTTGGTCCTGTCAACCGCCAGCTGCCTAGGGAACCCCGACAGCCGTCCGCTTCATTTCCCAATCTGTCGTTCATCATGCCAATCTCACAGGGACCAACGAGTCAAAGTCCAGATCCAATCCAAGATACAACACGCCAAGTGGTACTGTACTGTCCTGGCGTCCCACTCCATCATCATCACCAAAACTACCAAAGTCTCTGCGATAGAAAATATCCTTCCCAAAGAAACTGAAAACAACGCTAAGGGTGGCTGGTCAATGACCAGTTGTTGAGTGGAACACTGCTTGGCTCCAGGTATGACGAGCTCGACAGACCCGGCCACTGCGGATCCAGAAGAATCTCCAGCGTGTATTGACCAGCGGGTAAACTGACCGCGAGGACCGTCACACCTGTATTGGGCTGATCGGGCCACCCAGCCGGGGTAGCAGGGTCAGTGGACAAACGCACAGCCTCCATAGTGGAGAATTGAGCTCCAGATGGAGGATTCGACAGCGTGGCAACCAACGTGCTTGAGTCGATGGTCAACGTGGCGGATAAGTTGTTGTTGCCAAGTGTAACAGTAGCGTTGGTGTGCGCTCGCCACATGACAGATGCTGATGCGTTGATCTCATCTTGAATGAGCACTTGTTTGCGACTGTTTAACACACGAATTCCGCGTGAAAAAGACGTCCTATACAAATGTTATAATCCCTGCGATGGTAATGGTGACAATGGGCTTACACATTGAAATATGCACTGGCCAAGTCGGCGATGAAGTACGCCGTCGAATCGCTGGGTACGTTGAAGACAGTGCTGGAGCCCTGGACGGTCCCAGCAGAATCAAACTTCACGGTCGGCGCAGCCAACACATTTTGGTTGGCCCCACCAACAAGGATCGTGTTTTGACCCTCGGTCCGTTTGCGATAGTATAGCCACCTCTCGCTATCCTGACCGTCGCCACTGAAATACCCCTCAGAGATATAATTGCCATCGCCGAGCTCTCCAAACCAACGGTGTCCCAAGGCATCAACCACGAAATCACCGCAATCTAGGTCGTTATGGGTCTGATGACCTTGAAGCGTCCCAGCCTTCGTCGCGACAAATAGCGCATTCTCGTCCGTCCAGGAAGACCGCATTGAAGCCCATTGATCAGTGTGGTTGTCGAAGAAATGGTCGAGAGCGAGACCGTCCCAAAATGCTCCAAAAACCTCTGGGTTATACCAGAACATGCTCCACGGATCTGCAGCATCCGTTTGGTCCCGCTGGAAGAGTTGGTATTGAGGCATGTTATATTGGTCACCATAGAAGAACATGGGGTTAGCAGTTGCTGTGAACTTGTTTGGGCCGGTGTCGCCATAGTTGAAAAGAGAACCAGGACCGGTAGCGTACATGTGGAAGAGGCCGGATAGCTTCAAGCCAGGGTTTACGTCAAGCATGTTATATGTGGAACCAGTAGCAGTTAGGAGCGAGGACGCCAATTCAGCGTGACCTGTCGAACCGAAGTACCAGTAGTCGTTGGTTTCTGACCAAGTACCATCACTGCTAGGTGCGAGGGCGCAATTTTGAACGGCATTTGTAACTGTCATGCTGAGGAGCTGTTGGGCAATGCCAGTGGTATCGTCTCCAAGGATGGCTAGCGAGCCCATGGTGAGCCCATTGTTGCAAACGCAGTTCCAGTTGCCATCCGTGTTTGTTCGCCACCAGCCAAAGGCTAACGGATCGTTGGCACTGTATGCAATAACACCATTACTAAGACCGTATTCAATCATCGTGAAGCGGATGCTTTCGAGCTGGTCCGAGGTCCACTGATCGTGCAACCAGTCATACGCGATGCCGTAGGCCGCTGTCAACTCTGCAGTGTCGAGGAAATGGGTGGGGTTCCATTTAGTACTGTTAGTAGGTCCCCAACCATCTGTCAAGTTGCCAGCAGCATTCTAAAGAAGTACGTGTGAAATGATGGAAATCTGATATCAGACGATAGACAAACCTGGAGTTCGGTCCAAACCCTGTCAAGCCATTTCGTGTCGTTTGTCATCCGATAAACGTATGAAAATGCCTTGATGCGTTGCTTGACCTGTCGAGCAGGGTCCAGAATACCATTGCCGCTGTCCATGACGTATGGGACGGGGGGCAGGCTCATGTATTGTGAAGCATTCAAAAAGATGGTCTCGTTCCAGGAGGAAAGGTATGGGTCATTTTTGATCAAATTAGGAAGAGCCTGCCACTTAGAGGAAGGTGCGATAAGACGAGGGCGATCGGAGCGTACTTGAGTCGGGCTAGGGTTGGATGGTTGGAACGGGTCTTGCGGCCAGGAAAGGGCAGCATCCGAAGTGGAAATGAATGTGGGTACAGTGAAGGCTGCGGTATTGGTCTGTTTGCAATCGAGATGAATGGTTGATAACACGAGGAAAAATGTGAGGAATACAGACAGTGGCGGGATAGAGCGGGAGCATGTAAAGACTATCAGTGCCCGTTGGAAATATGCCGATAGCGTTCTTGGCCTGGACGGCGGAAGTGGCAGCGCTGCTGGCCAAAGCGTTCTGAGAGTTCTTGTTGGCACGAGAACCAAAAACGCCACCCAGAATGGCACCAGCAATTACAAGGACAGCAATGGGGACACCGAACTTGATCCAGTTGCTGATCTGTTTCTTCTGTGGTTGTGCTGGAGCGACATAACCGGTGGATGAGTTGTAGTATGGGTCACCAGAGCCATACGGGGTATTTTTGTTGACTGAGGAATAATTCGCGGCCATCCTAGATGGTGTGCCGGTGATGGGCGGCGTGAAGACAAGTAAACGAGGGACAAGAATGGGATGAAAAGACTGAGCCGAGCGAGAAGACGAGCGTTGGAGCCAACGAGGAAACAAACCTGGCAACCAGGTTCTCACGTGCCACATCATCTCCGCTCTTGTCCTTGGCCGGCGCTAGGACATTGCAGGACACCACCTGGGCTCGAAGCTCCACAAGTCATGAGCATGCAGTGTGGCCCACAATCTGTTCTTGTGATCCTCCCAATGATGATCGCGCCCTACCGCCGCACGGAGCTCGAGATTGTGCACGCTTGCTACTGAAACGCCGTTCAAACGCGGCGTGTCACCTCCGGGCTTTCCCACCGTGGGATGGGCAGGGATGCTGACTAAGTGAGTGTCCGGCGGCGGTGCCGTGGATTCCGGCACCTTAACCTCCCGTTCGGTTCATCCCCCCAGACAGCGTGTGCTCACTGTAGGTGGCGACGATCGGTTTTTCGACGGCGCACGAGGTCGCTTGCCCGTCGTGTGACGTGATGGGTAGCTAGTCTTAGGGTGATTAGTACGATAGCGAGGAACGGGGATGCGGTCGGGTCAGCGGTATTACCAAAACAGGAATGGAGGTGTCCCATGAAGGCCTGAGCCGCAAAGTCGACTTCGAACATGTTCCTCTTGGGCGGCAGTGCAGTCGTCAATGACATCCCCCTGCATCTTTAACTTATAGGGCCCACTTGGCAGGTAATGTGGTGGCTTGCTTGATGGAAGCCTGAGCGTGGTATGCATTGAGATCCTCCGACTCTGAGGATGAGCCCCCCCGCTGGGAGAGAGAACGAGCTTGGTAAAGGAGGTATACTGATGAACAAATCGATTCAAAATGATGGGTATGGAAAGATGTATGGCATGGATCGATGAAGATCTTGGACCGTGGCTCGTCCCCAACATCTCCGTGCAAAGTGATCAGTCACAGACTCACCGTAAGGACAATGACAATGACAATGACAATGACAGTCAGGTGTCCATTGCTCCGGCCATCAGTCCTTCCCTGCCAAGCACCCCATTGTGAGCAACCACATAGACCTGGTTCGCCAGATCCGACATATGGGTGGACTTTCCCATGCTGTCGTTGTAATTAGGAGGACAAACACCGCGCCTCTACTAATAGAATCCGAGTCCTCATTGTTGATCGGATCCCAAGTTGGCTATATCATGATTCCCATCTCCGAGAACACGTCGATGACTTGCCCCAACACTGAATCTACATTTGACGACAACAAGATTCATTTCATAGGTCTGCACAAAGTCACTAGTCTTTAGAATTGTGGTAGTCACCAAGTCACCGCTCGCGATTCCTTCATCATAGACATCGGAGGTACTGTATCAACCGAATTTGAATGACGTTACGACCTTGCCCATACTGATCTCACTGCCAGTGAATCTCACCGATCCC
Source organism: Boletus coccyginus (assembly GCA_025782845.1). Lineage (NCBI taxonomy): Eukaryota > Fungi > Basidiomycota > Agaricomycetes > Boletales > Boletaceae > Boletus > Boletus coccyginus. The sequence goes on along the minus strand of JAHZSR010000056.1, from coordinate 86,099 downwards.
GTTTTTCGAGGCATCTATCGCAGCAAGAAAAAACACGAAGGCACGTCCATTGAATTCGCTGTAACATCTCAGGACAGTAGTAATACTGATGGTGACGTCTCTAGATGACCTTGACATGATGCTAGAGCGATCGTACCTTGCTGGTGTCAAGTCGATGGTCATCACAGGGGGAAGCTTGCATGAGTCCGAGCTTGCATTGAACCTTGCGCACCAAAAGGGTTGGTTTCCAGTGTCTCCTTTGTCCGGCATCATATTCTTCTCTTGTTCCGCTCGCAACAGGGCTATTTGCAACTGTCGGGTGCCATCCAACACGCTCAAGAGAGTTTGATCAATATCCCGGTGGCCCAGCTGCTTATCTACTTGCACTGGACAAGCTCATTGGCGACAATCTGCGGCCGAGTGGGAGAGTGGTTGCGATTGGGGAATGTGGTTTAGGTGGCCATTCCATATTCCCCGAGGACGTACGGGAATGATTCACTTCTGCAGATTATGATCGGACCCATTTTGCATCCAAAGATGAGCAGCAAAGGCATTTTCGTGAGTGCAGTGCCATCGGATATGAAAGATAATACGAGACATATTTCACATGTCCGACAGGCGCACAGCTTGTGCTAGCCAAGAAATATCACCTTCCTCTATTCCTCCATTCTCGGGCTGCCCATATTGACCTAGTCAAGATCCTCAAAGAGGAGGGGTTCAGTGAGGATGGAGGGAAGTCTGTTGGTGCGAAAGGTGGTGTTGTGCACAGTTTCACGGGAAGCAGCGAAGAGGCTGCTGAGCTTGTGAGTACCCTTCACGCACCAATGAATTTGACAATCATGCAAAGGGGGAAAAGATTGGTATGGGATTCTACATCGGAGTCAATGGGTGTTCCATGAAGATTGAACAGAATCTCGAAACATTGAAGACCATTCGTCTAGACAGACTCTTGCTTGAAACTGGTAAGGCAAGAATACTGCTGGACCGTGCTGAAACGGACCGTCGTAGATGCTCCATGGTGCTCCATGACAAGCACACACGCCTCGAAAAGGCATTTAGATGCCTTGCCAGCCTCGCTGCGCTCCCGTTATTTTCCTGTGACGGTTCGGCCAGAGTCATTTGTCCCTGGAAAAGCAGTCAAGGGCCGGAACGAGCCATCATCGATCGGAGGAGTTGCATGAGTAGTGTACAGGTCGAACGACACCATACCATTCGAGAAGGTAACAGAAACAATGTACAAGAATACTGTACAGCTCTTCTCTCTCGATGAGGTTGTTTAGTTATAACGTACACGTGCTGTGAGGTTAACTACCAATTTTTTTGGACTTGAAACGTTTTGGTCAGCTTGACATACATGTCAAACCCGACATTCAGCAGCTCTCTCTATAGTGCCCTCTCCGTCGTCGGATTTGGCTGGTATGTGGTTCTGTGGTCCATTGGTTTATTAGGATGCAGGATAGGGTGAGCCAACCACTATTCTCGAAAGTAACAGTTGATGTTGACTGCCTCTAGTCGTACACGATATCGTCTCCGTCCTCGTTCTCCTCTCGCAACGTCCCCTAACGCACCAGGCGTCTCGATTTTACGACCTCTCAAAGGCTTGGATACTAATTTGTACGAGAACTTGGAGTCCACATTTGCTCAGGAATACCCGAATTTCGAAATCCTGCTCTCGGTTGCGGATGAAAACGACCAGGCTCTGACGGTGGTTAGAGAATTGATGAGTCAATACCCTCAAGTGAATGCAAAGATTATCATTGGTGCGCATATCATACCCAAATTCACCTACCATAAACCCATGTATTCCGTTTACAGGCGAGGAGATTGTTGGTGTTAATCCAAAAGTGAACAACCTCATGAAGTCCTACCGACAGGCCACTCATGATATCCTTTGGGTCATTGATTCCAACATCTCAGTTGCGCCTGGAACGCTTGCACGCGCAGTAGATATCCTTATCGGACCATCCATGCCGCAGAACCCTTCCAAGAAGCGTGCAGCCTTGGTTCATCATGTTCCCTTTGCAATCGAATACGAAGGGTATCTTGGCGCCCGGGTCGAAGCAGCATTTTTGAACACCAACCACGCAAAGATGTATCTCGCGATCAACACTGTGGCAATCGAGTCTTGCGTAGTCGGCAAATCGAACCTCTATCGTCGTTCTGACCTGGAAAGGGTCAACGGATCACTAAAGCCTCGCAAGGAAATGGGTCCGGGGGAGGGCGAATATGGGCTTGCAGCCTTTGGATCTTTCTTGGCTGAGGACAACATGATCGCCAGTGCTCTTTGGCATGAACTGGATGTTCGACACGACCTTTCTTGCGATGTCGCACACAACGCCATAGGCAAGATGACGTTGGCGGATTACGTCTGGCGCCGCGTTCGATGGATACGTGTTCGCAAACACATGGTCCTCGCGGCTACTATTCTCGAACCATTTACAGAGAATCTGGTGGCAAGTTCTATAGCCGCTGCGAGTGTCAAGTACCTCTTCGGCGTGTCGCCATGGGTCTTTTTACCCATCCACCATTCAGCGTGGCTTTGGGTTGACTTGGATGTATACGAGTCACTCGCTGGCTATCCTCTTCCTGCGCATGAGCGCTCGAAGTTTATTGGGGCGTGGTGCATCCGAGAAATGTTGACCCTCCCCATATGGATCTTGGCTGTGTGCGGGAATGAGGTTACGTGGAGGGGCAAGCGATATCAAGTTTTGCGAGCCGGGCAGGTACGACGGACGGCGACAGACGGCACCCGGAACGGGGGCTTCTGGAGATGGTGGCGTCAACAGGAGGATCCTCTATCTCAGTATGAATCCCTGCCCATTAATGAGCCGATCTGATGTAATGCGACTGGATTGAGATTTACAGCAACGATAAGCATTACGAACATATTATAAGTGATACACATACGGCAAGTGATGATTAGAATGTACAGGAAAATGAGCAAGGATGGTGTATGCATACAAAGGATGAGTGGATGTCATGAAAGACGAGACTGTGTATGTGGTAGGTCCGTTCCAGCGGGAGGATCAAGAGCCGCTCTTGCCTCGTCCTGACTTTGCTTTGCCAAGAGACGGAAATTGTGAATCATGACCACTTCATCAAAAAAAGCATCGGACCATTCATCAGCTGCACACACATCGAGGGCTGATGTTCGGATTCTCATATCCCGGCCATCGCACGTTATCTTGCATAAGGAGGATTCCAGATTAGAAGAGGCAGAAGGCTGTGGGCTTTGCCGCGAGTCTCGGGCATCCTTCTGACGCTGATTGGAAAACCAGTTCTTGACTTGATGGTATTCTCTTGAGAGACAGTGAGAGGCGATCGGTACAAGGGAGATGGGGAGACAGGTACCTCTGTATGATGAGGCCGAGCTGAGAAACCCAAGCTTCATCTGGATAGGGGGTGATCTCGTCGTAAACCATCTGCATGACCATTCTCTGACGGACAGTAGCAGGAGTCTTGCCTGTGGAAGGGATTGCAAGGGCGCGAGACTTGAGCTGGCGAACCCTTGCATCGCGTTCGGAATGGGGCTTTGGGGTAGCATGCGAGCCAGCGTGCCTCTGGACCTTTTTCCTGAGATTGTCCTCGGAAGCGCCGCGGGCATTGGACTTTGATCGAGTGGTAAGAGAGAGCGGAATTGGTCTGAACCTGGAAGAGGACTTGTCTGCTCGGCTTCTGAGGGACCGCCTTGAGAGCGAGTCGTGGAGAAGGAGAGATTCCTGGGATGAGCCGACGTGGACATCGACGTCCGTGGGGTCTGGCACGTCTACAGAGACATCTCTGGACGAGGAGGATACGGGGCTATCGGCGGTGAGGGAGTCTTCCTGTCCATTGAAGGAAGAGAGGGCGTCCGGCGACGACAGAGTGGAAGAAAGCGAGGAGAGGGAGGGGGCTGGATGCATGGGTGAGCAGGGGGAGTGGGGGATGATAAAGGGAGATACCTGGGGAAGTGTGGATAATGATCCACTGTACACAAAGCGGACGGAGCAGTCGATGTATGTAAACTCAAACCCTTATCGACCCGTTTAGGTACTCGAGCCCACCATGGCCGACAACGATCGCGCCAGGCAGCGCATCGTCGCCTCCGTCTTCGACAAGCGCAATGCCGCCGCCGACGTGCTCGAGTCCTACGTCGCCCACATCAAGATATGGGAGGACGCCGGCGAGGAACAGGGGAAAAAGCCACGCTACATCATCCTCTCCCGTGCGTGCACCCCATTCTCCACCGTCCCTACTCACGTCCATCCAGGCGCTACCGACAACTCCGGTTTCATACACAAGTCAAAGCTCAATACCAACGGCTCCTTCTCCGTCGGAAAGACGTGGAAGCTCGCAGAGCTCAGAAGCATACAGGTCGTCAATGTGCGTTCACTCTCTCCATCTCTCCCCCCATTCACGCCCCACAACCAGTCGGGCTCGTTCAACATCACCCTTGCGAGGACCTACAAGTGGCAGACAGAGAACGCCGTCGATCAGACCGCATTTGTCAGGGCCATCGTCGACCTCTTCCGTGCCCTCATCGATGCTCCCCTCCATGTCGTCGGTGTGGATGAGACATCCAGTAAGTTGCATCAAGTCCTCACTATCTCACAGCCAACGGCCCCTACAGCAGATAGCGACCCCGTCCCACCGCCCGACGACTCGTCCTTGCCTTCCACATCTCCACCCGCCTTCTCAAACCGCTTGCCCATACCCCTGGACAATGCACAGGCTCCACAAACTCCCCGTTCTCACATCCTCAAGACCCCCTCACGTTCCGCATCACCTGCGAGCTCCATGTGGAATCATTCCACCAGGGAGTCCGTAGTCTCTAGCACTTCTGGTCTCCGTCCACCTTCTCCTTCCGTCCCTTCACATCAATCACCGTTTCCCAGCCTGCCCAGTGCCTTGAGACCAAGACTGGCTCGTCGGCCATCCGTCTCGACGCCTCCTCCTTCAGCCGCAAGTGCTGCGCTGGCTCTTCCATCTGGTCTCGCGCCTGCTCGTGCTCATGCTACATCCCCACGTCCGTCCCTTCCGGGTCACACGCCTGCTAGGCCATCTCTCGACTTGCCTCGTACGTCGAGTCCATCTTCCGTGCACCGGATGGAAACACATCATCCTACGCACCCCGAATTGCCCGCATCCGCGTACAAGCCCCCATCACGTACCGTGACCCCAAAGCCCCCCGGGACCCAGATGCGCCGAGAACACAATAACCGCGTCTCGTTTTTCGACCCTGCAAACCAAGCTGCCCTTGACCGGCTTGTTGCAGGTGACTGGGGTTCCGAGGAGGATGCCGACGGTGCAGAGGAGACGGCAGACGCAACGATGATCAGTGTTGAGGAAATGCTTGAAGGTTATGAATGGGCGAGTGACGACATGTTTGGCCGAAAGTCTGCAAAGGGGGCCGCAGACCTGGTCGAAGCTCGTTTGCTTGATGAACTCATGGCATTGGAGAAGGTCGGCCGCCCGGCTTTCTAACGTTTTAGCTTGACGAGTGACTTTTTTCCTTAGGCTAACATACACTCTTTCCTGGAATCTGATGATCGGGTAAACCTCGTCATCAAACACTTGGACGAGGCTCTTGGGGAGGTCGATGCCGTAGACAGCTTGATATCCTCGTACAAGATTCATTTAAACGTCAGTGAACTACTACGATGCTTCTCTTGTTCTGACCAGTTTGGTAGGCTGTGGGAGATGATATCTCTTTCATCCAGTCACAACGACGCGGTTTACAAGTCCAGATGCAAAATCAAGGAGTGCTTCTCAGTGAACTCCAGAACCTGCTCGTATGTAGCTCGTCTAGCATACCTCCGGCTTATTTTGACGCGTTGCACACCTAGAAAACAGTCCAAGTCAGTCAGGACGCATTGCTTACACTTACCCAAGAGTCTCTCGAGAAACAAACTGGAGTACAACGGCTCGAAGAGGCTGCCACTGAACTTTATAAAGCACTTCAGGCCAGTCAGGATACAGGTGGGGTCTTCATTGCCCAAGTCACATGAACTGATGTATGTTCTCAGAAATGGCTGCTACCATGGAAAGGCTGGACGAGTACAAGACGTATAACGCACAGTTCTGCAAACGCATATTTGATTACCTCTCAATTATGATAGTTGTTCAGGTCGGTTCTATCATTGTGTAGTATTACAATGCAGGTGCCTCATACCATCTCAAGTCCAAACTCATCCTTGACGATAACGGCGGAATTACCCGACCGAAAGGACGTGGGCGACCGATCATAATTAACCATCAAGGCATGGAGTCCTATCTTGGCAGATATGCTGGCCTCCTCTTGTATCTGAAAGAGATGGATGAAACAGTGTACTCAAAGTTTTGTGCTGTACGTTACTAGAGGTCAAAGCTTCCGAAGCTAATTCATTGTTTTCCAGGCATACTTCTCAGCAGCCAGCGACCTTCATAATAGCCAGATGAAGGGCTTATTCTCGATTTATGCAGGCATGTTGAAGAAGGCACCCGAGGAAGACGTAGAACAAAGTAAGGTGTCGCGTTGTCTCTTCCTTTCACTTTAACCCGGGTTTCAGGTTTTGCACAGAATCATACAGGCCCCAAAGGAGGTGCTATTCGTCGTGCGGGCACCATTGTGCGTGGCCCGATGGAAACAAGAAATCGGGAACGAGAGCGAGGCGGTCAAGCGGGGGAAGAATATGGAGCAGCTGACGTTCGTATCTCGGTTGAATGTGGGAGGTTGAACGCGTTCTCACTCGGATACAGGCCCTTGGTCGCATTCTAGAGCAAATCGCCCCTCAAATTTACCGGGAAGGGGACTTTATTGCAGACTTTCTTCAGATCAATGACGCTGGTCTGACCTTTGCTGATTACGCCGGTCTGGACAATTACTTCCGGCGGCAGGCGGCCAGGAGTGCTGGTCTTAGTCAATCCACCACCAAGTTAGTGCGTGGTGCGATGGACCTGATATTCGGTTTCCTGCCTACCGAGTTGAAACAATGGGTTGATACCGCTGTTGCCAGAGATTCATTGTAAGTGTTTGCCTTGTCAATGTACACATGCGCTCAGATCAAGGGCAGGCAACTGGTCGGCGTTATCGCTTGTCTGGAGTGTTTCCTCGCAGAAGCTGATGAACGTGGCAATACCTTTTTCGTTCAAATACTAGAAAAGCAGCATCTGCGGCTGAAAGGAGTGTTTGATCGTCATATTGTAAGCGAGCTTGCTAAAGGAGATCGACCTGATGGCTTATGACGTGGCTCAGAACCAGCAAATTAAAATGGTCGATGAGACGAAATTGACGAGTAAGAAACGCAAAGGGGTGGCTCACTTTATCAAGTATTTTCCGGTCTACGTGGGTCGTGTCGAGCCACAGCTAGTCGGTGCGGATGGACTGGAAATCCGAGCGCATGTTGACTTGGCATATGAGAAAATTGTGCACAGCATGTTCGAATGTTTGAAGCACATGGCAACATTGGACGGGGATGGTGAAGACAAAGGCCAGCTCAACTATCACGTGTTGATTGTCGGTGAGTGCCATGTGCCAAGGATATCTTGATGGGGTATGATTCATTTGCGCAGAAAACATGCATTACTTTGTTGCGGAGATCTCCCAGCTAGGTACCGGTTCCGTTAGCGGATTCTTGAAGCAGGCCGAGGCTATCTATAACGAGAACTTGGCTGCATATGTCAGGATCGTACTCAGGAGACCGTTCGCGAAATTGATTGTATGTGACCCTTGTTGTGCAACACACGAGCTAATACTGAATATACAGGAATTCTTTGAGGGACTGGAGAGGGTGTTGAAGACCACGGCGCCGAGTGAAGTTCACAAGAACTCTAATTATAACAAGTCTTCGTTGAAGAAAGTGTTGAAGGAGTTCGATGGCAAGGACGTCCGCAAGCACATCGATGTGCTTTTCCGACGAGTGGAGAAGCACTTTACGGAGGCTGAGGAGAAGACTACGAGAGAAGAGAGGAGCAGGATCGCACCAGGTACGGTGATGGTTGGAGTATGGAAGGCATGCGAAGAGGAGCTACAGCGGATGACGGAAAGCTTCAGTGCGATGATATTACAGTGCTACGGTGATAGCGGGATTTCCATGGAGTATGCCTCGAGCGATGTCGAGACTGCCTTCAAGAAGCACTGACTTGATTCATAGCGTGGTCACTAGTCTATCTGAATCTGTGATATACACAATTTTCGAGTAGTCGGTCACAGTACTTGGGTGCAACGAGTAAAGTTAGGATGTATCTCAGTTGGTCGAGTGGACCTCCCCGTGTGCACTGCTGCTGCCGTGTGCATCGCTTGTGTCCTTTGGAGCGAACGCAGCCACGACCGAGGGGCCGTAGGTAGTCCAGAGGCCCTTGAGGTGGTCGAGAGGGGCGAGTGGATAGGCGGGATTTTGTGCGTCTCCGCTGGGGGAAGGCTGGCCAGTGAGGGAGGTCTTGTTCAAGAGGCTCCAGACACGGTCGAGGAGGGCAGTGATGCGAGTCATACAAAAGGCAATAGCGTTGGTATGTGCGGAAGCCATGGCGACATCCAAGTTTGCTTCATTTTGTGAGAACCACGGCTCCAAACAAGTTTTGTAGACATAAGCAGAGCCCTGGAGGGGAGATGTGAAGAGGGAAGGGTGGCGTGTGCAGAGAGGACGAACCTGGGTCTGGGGGAGTGAGATGTACAACAAGAATATGGTTCTCAGCTCCCAGTAAAAGGGAAGCCTGGGGGTGTGTGAGGGCATGGAGGGGAAGCACGAGAAAGGGCTGACCAGGACAGGAAAAGACCGAGGGTCTGCTCGAACGCGATGAAGGCGCCGACGACGGCCCAGTATGTGGAAAGTGCCTGGAGGGTGTCAGCGGAGGGGGAGTGCGTCAAGACCTTGTAAGTGGAGTAGCATGGGAGTGCGAATGCAAACCAGGCGCTGCGGGGTGTGTGAGGGGGGCGGGGGAGAGGGGGACGGGACGCACCAGAGGACGTGGGAGAGGAGGGCGACGAACATGAACGCCAATCTTAGAGTTTGATTGGCCACGTAACATGCAACACTCTCGCTGGCATCCGGGCAGGTTTATTGACGCCTGTTTGCGTGTCCGCTCACCACCTTATCTGCGGACGCTTCTCTCTCTTGCTCCCGTTCCCAATGGACCCCCCCCTCACAAAGCTGGAGGACAACCAGACCAAGGCCCTCCAGAAACCAGACCAGAAACCCCAACAAAAGACCCTCAACCGCGTGCCCCGTGCGTCCCATTCCCTCCTCTCTCCCCTCGCTCACCCCTCCCCAAAGGCGCCTGCGTACATATCTTTCCCCTCTTCCATTCACCCCCATGCTCACCCCCTCCCGATACAGAATGCCTGTCGCAAACAAAAAATGCGCTGCGAGGGCGCAGACAGCCCACCCTGTCGTCGCTGTCGCCATGCCGGTTTGGAATGTCTCTTTGAGAAGCCCTCCAGAGAGGCGACTCTCACCGGCGAAGCTGGTTTGGAGTATGTCCCCTCCACCTCCAGTTACCCACACTCATCCCTTCCAGGCGGATCCGCAGTCTCGAGTCCCACGTCGCCGATATTAGAGTGACCCAGGCCGCAATTCAGAACACACTCCTCGAAATCGTCGCCCACTTGCGTGGAACTGCCCCCGTCACCCATCGCTCTCCCTCGACGTTCTCCCAGGGCCAGTATACCCAGTCGCCCTCTATTCCCGCCGTGGGATCCCCACCCGTCTCCGCAACCCCAAACGGCTCACGTACCACTGATCCGAATATTCATCGCGGCCCTCCAACACCGACAGCATATCATCCATCCATCCCACCCATCCTTAACCCCCCGTCTCGAGATCAGCATCATGCCCAGCCAACTGTCGGGGACTTCCACCCCCCCCATTCGTCCTCATACACCAATCCTGCCAGTGGTCAGCCCTTTTCCTTGACTCCCTCTTCAGGCGCCGTCCTTCCCCCATTTTCAAGCATTGGCGCAATTGGCGCTGGCACTGCTCAAGGACCTTCTACTGTACGATATCTCAATGATTCACAGCGCGCTTACAGCAGCAGAAGCCAGGCACCTGCACCTGCAGCTGCAAAGCGTACATTCCTACCTTCATCGGTTGTCACCAGCCCCGATTCGTCTGACGTCGACGACGAGGACAACGGAGAATTGCCCGCTTCAGGTCTAGTTGCGCCTTGGGAAGTCTTGCGAGGCTTGGCGGACGTCGCAATCGAGAGGGCTGCCAAGGTTAGTGCCCGTACTCCGTTCTTTCAACATCCAGGTAACGTCTAGTTAAGGAGAATGGAGAAGCAAGCAGTGAACCCCAGAGCACCAGAACGCCTTCCCCTGAGCGACAGAGTCGACCTCACAAAAGGAGAAAGATTCGTCACAAAGTTCCGCGTGGGATGGTATTCCCCGATGGTGGGTGTCCAGGCTTGATGACCCTGAAACTCAACATGAATCGGCGCAGTTGTCACGCAGAACCTTGTACCTGAGCACGAGGCTCGCGAGCTATTTCGAATGTACAACCATACTTTTCCTCGTTTGCGTTGCAGCTAACCCATTTGGTAGATTTTATGCTGGTTGCTCTACGTTCTTGCCTGTTTTTGATTCTCGAGTCGATACTTTTGACGCCCTTCATCACCGCTCTCCGTTCGCAGTAGATGCCATTTGTATGGTAGGGGCTCGCGTGCGCGATGGCGGAGGTCAGTTTATCCTCAGCGCGTCGAGTGTTTTTTTCACGATCTATTCGCAGGGACACCAAGTGAAACGTATAGTCGATGCTTGGATGCAGTCCAGAATATATCCCGTGCTACTCTCTTCTCCCCTGTGACCCGAGTGGAAGCGATTCAAGCCATGAGTGAGCGTTATTGCATCGGGTGTTTGTCGGTGGTGATAATGTTCTTCAAGTTCTCGTATCAGGTTGGTCCGATAATGGCTGGCTAAGCGGCGGTCACGCCGTACGGATGGCAATGGAGCTTGGTCAGCTTACTTTCTCACGTTCTCTCGATACTCGTCTCATACATCTGACAGCATTGCATAAAGCATGGCCGAAGTTACTTCGGCGGATGCAAAACAGAGCTAAAGACACAGATGGGTCCGAAGATCGCGAGTTGGTCATCGCCTCTCGTACATGGTTTTGTTTGTACTTGTTCGAGCACCAGTAAGTAGTCACCATATACATCGATACTGTGGTGACAAGCAGCGCTTCAGGTTGTCCTATGGCACTGGCCGTCCAGCCATCCTAAAGGAGGATGAGAGTATTTGGCAGTGTCGTCTACTTTTACAGCATCCCCTCGCAATCGAGGATGATATGCGTCTTGTCTCCACTGTGGAACTCATGGCAATTCGAGAGAGTGTCCACAACAAACTTTCTCCTTTTGACCGCCCCGTGGATGAAGTTACACTTGCCGCCCTTCAACGAGCTGATGAAGAATTTCAAACTTGGTACAAGACTTGGGATCACGCCTTCTCTCAGAAGTATGAAGATGCCGGTGAGTCGCGATCCTTGGTTGGTGTGCGGTTACCATAGTACAGCCGTCAGCCTTTTATCGCCAAAGCTTGCAAATCCAGCAATTACACGCGGAATTGTTTCATAATGCAACTGCGCTGCGAGGTATCAATGGCCCGGAAGATGTGCAGAAGATGCCGAAAGTGCAAAAGGATCTCGCCATTCGCTCCATTCAAATCGCGCGCCAGGGCATAGACATCACTGTCAATTCTCCTTCGTACAGCGAAGGCATGAAATACGGTGAGCCGACTCATCCTCCATGTTTGCGACGTGTAACCCCTTGTAGCTGTCCACTATACCCATGCTACTGCCACATTTGCTGCCTCTTTTCTGCTAAGACTTTCCCGCCTTTTGTAAGTACCACCGATCTCAGCCTAGGTTCGAATGTGTGATTTGTTTTCTTTAGTCCAAATGACTGCGACGTGCAAGACATTCGGTCGCAAGTTGAACGATTAGCAGTTTTTTTGTCTCAAAGTCAGCCCTTGGTTGCCCCTGTGCTTTGTGTGCTTTTCTGATGTCATCGGTCCAGTTCCTGGAAAGCGTTACGCTCTGACACTCCAGCTCATGCTGAAGAGAGGGCAGAAACGGAAAGCCGCGTCCACTACATATTCCCCGAAGATCTCACGTGAAGCTCGACATACGACTCCGATGACGACTGAGAGGCAGCACCTAGGTGTAGTGAACAACGAATCGTTCTCGCCTTCATATGATTCGTCGTTCACAAGGCCCGAAGCGATACCTCAAATGCAAATGGGAATTATGCCGCACCATGTTACCGATGTGGACACCATCTGGAGGGGATTTGAAATGACTTCCAACGAACAGTTGCCTGTTTGGATATCCGACCAGAGCTTAGGTGGTAGCACATTCTCGCAGCAAGGCATGAACGCCTTCCTTCTCCCCGCAGATTATCTCCCGCCCGCACCACAAATATGGTAAACTACTCAGACTTGTCCTGGCATCCAGGACAACGTCGTATTATTGTCGTATGCCTCTCGTTCTGTACAATCATCCCGAACGCCGCTTTTTAGTTTTGCATTTATATTTCCCTCTACCCTGCTGTATCATTGTGTCACCTTGACCAGTGGCTTTGGTTAAAAGTATGCAAGATCAAGTCGAGTTTGGTCGTTCTTAATTCATGATATACGAGTAGGTCTCTGAGGACTGGTCTGATTAAAACTTTGACTAGGACCAAATCCCGGGCGTCATGCCGGTCTAAATACGATGCCAATCTGCATCTTGCTCAGGACCAGCTCTCTTGACAACTTCTTGAGTCGCTCGCTACTGCCTTACCATGTCGAGTAGCCCATCAGCGAAACAGCGCAACCCCGAGAGTCCCGCACAGACCCTGCCCGTTTATTCTAGGACCGGCAGACGACCCCCGGAAACAGATCTGCCAGTGAATCAGACGTTTGGCAACCCCGAAGAGGGAGCTGAGGGGCGCACCAAGAGGAACCCTCTGTTGTCTTTCTTGACCGGTCACTCGAAAGGCCTTCCTTCGCTGGATGAGAAGTTATTTAACGAAGCAAAGACTTCACAGTCGCGACCAAACTGGCCGAGCCACTTCGTCGTCCCTGAGGACAATTCCCCTCGACATCATGCAGCACTTCACGCTCTCCCAGATATGGAAGGACGGACGTTTTACCGAGGGGGGAAACAGCGACTCAGCGTTATGAAGCGGAAGAAAGTGAAGGCGAGAATCATAAAGCATGTGCAAGGTATGACCTTGAAACTCGAAACTGTCAGGGCGATGACACAAATTCTAGATATTGATAAACGCCGCAAGTTCATACTCACGTTGGCGAAGTGCTTGCTCACTTTCGGCTCACCCTCTCACCGCATCGACACACAGCTGAGCACGGCGTCCAATATACTTGATGCCAAAGCAGCCTTTGTGCACATTCCGGACGTCATCATCGTTACGTTTGGAGAGGAAGATGCGGCCTTCGAAACTCACTTTGTCAAGGCGAAGGGTCAAATCGCTTTAACTCCATTGCACTGGGTTCACTGTGTCTATCGCAAGGTACTACATGATGAAATGACGGTCGAAGACGGAACACGGGAACTTAAAGACATACTCAATGCTCGCACTATCTATTCACTCTGGCCACGGTGTCTCTTTGCATTTCTTACGGCTGCCATGATCTCTGCGATGGTATTCGGAGGCTCTATCATCGATATGTGGATATCTGGACTATGCGCCTGCGTTCTCCAATATCTGGGTCTGAGTACTGCGTCAAAGAGTGCTACCTATGCCAATGTTTACGAGTGAGTCATCACAGGAAGTGGCATTCCCGCTTAAATAATTGCCCTCAGAATATCAATTGCAATTATTGTCTCCTTTGTCTCACGAGCACTGAGTACTATCCCCGGGGATCTGTTCTGTTACAACGCTATCTCCGCCGCCGGTGTTGTCCTCATCTTGCCAGGTTTCACCATACGTGAGTGTTTCAGCCTTTATACGGCTAATTCCTACTAATCAGTCCGTAGTTATCAGCGCTCTGGAACTGACGTCACGCAACATCCTCTGTGGATCTGTAAGGATGGTTTATGCAACTATATACACACTCTTTTTGGTAGGGCATCAGTCGTTAGAAAGACTTAGTTCTGCTCTTTTCTGACCACGGAATTCGCCTTGCCAGGGCTTCGGATTGGCCATCGGATCCGACATCTATCTTGTTATCAATCCCCGTGCCCGGCGAGCCCTCGAGAGGAGCCAGATGCCAAGTTATACAGTATTCCATGGTTCTTTTCAGGCTGGAAACGGAACTTTTCCACTTGGAGGCGCGGTATTTGGGTTCGCCCAGGCTGCATCCCTTGACAGGAACTATTTGCTCAGAGGTGCAGTAGCCTCGTTCTCCCTTTGAATATCGTAATGGCCAACGGTATCACAAGGTTGTCACAGAGAACCGAACTGGCCGTGGTGGCGACAACCTCTTCCGTGGTGGCTATTACCCGCCCTGGTTCCAACCTACTCGGTGGCTTCGTCCCTGGCAAACATGCAGAAATTTTGGAGCTGGCAGCTTCTGGTCATGGTCATCCTGGCATGTTTGGCGTTCACCGCCAATAAACTGGGTAACATCTTCTTGCCCGACAATGGCGACCTCGTATCCGCCCTCGGGGCCTTGACCATAGGTCTACTTGGCAATTTCTATTCGCGACTTTTTCACGGGACAGCGTTTACTTCGATGGTTACAGGTGTCCTTTTCCTTGTACCCGTACGTGGACGGATAGTCTTGTGCTTGTCTCTCTCACAGTATTTCGTATAGTCTGGCATCGCGCAGGGAGGAGGACTCATCGACACTGACCCAAGTTCGACGGAACAGTACTCATCAGGCTTTTCTCTGGCTGTACGCATGATACGGGTTGCAATCGGAATAACGCTCGGTCTTTTCGTCAGCCAAATGTTTGTCTATGCCTTGTCGCGACGAAGAAACGCAGCCCAGTTTGCGTTCTGAAGAAGCGAGTTGTTATGATACAATTATTGGGTATACTGGCAGCAGGTTCTGGAAAGTCGTCTATTGATAATTACAACGAAGTTGCTCTACTAGTAAGGATTACAGTGCTGTCGGAAATATGGATCTCGTCAAGATGGAGTAAAATGAGGACATGCGTCAAATCGACATAACTTAAGATCCGAACAATTGGTTCAACTCCTCCATCCGCCGTTGCAGCATGTCAGCTTTGCTAAAGTTCTGACCCAAGGTCATATTGGCCAACTCAGTCTTTTTCCGCTGAACTTCCAGCAGGCGGTCCTCTATAGAGTTTTCAATGATGAGTTTGACTGTCGTGACGGGGCGTGTTTGTCCCAGACGGTGCTATAGGGTAAACCGTGAGTTAGGGGTCGGCTTATCACCAAGGGGCAGCGTACGATACGATCAACAGCCTGGTTCTCTACGGCTGGATTCCTGTGGCATGTGCTTAAGCACCTCTGGGACGAAGGTTTAAAGGAACACATACCAATAGGGATCCATCAGATAAACTCGCTGTGCAGCGGTGAGGTTCAATCCAACTCCACCAGCCTTTAAGCTGACAAGTAAGATTTCACAAGCCGGGTCATATTTGAGGGTATCCATGGCTCTTGTCCGATCGTCTCGTTTCATAGTGCCATCCAAGCGCTCGTAACGAATTCCGGCAGCGTCAAGTGCGTCTTCGATCCTAAAAGTCCTTATGAGGATAATTCGTCGAAATAAGCCAAGTGCAGTCATACTTATCGAGCATGGTCGTCCATTGCGAGCTAGAGGCCGCATATTCAGCATTTTCTCGGGTATAGAATCAATACTTACAATACCACGGTCTTAATAATACCATCATCAACCCGTTTCCCCTCGCCGTCTACCATCTCCACCTCAATCGAATCAGGATCATAATTGGCAGAATATGGATTTGCCTTGGAGAATTGGATAAGATCATTAAGCAAAGCTTTGACTTTCGTTGACGGGATGAATTTCTCCGGGCCAGCTCCCTTTGGCTTCTTTTCCCGCTTGCCAGATTTCTTTTTCGGCGACAAGTCATGTGGTTGACAGTCAGGCCGTACTTGTATAGCGTCCTGGGGGGAAAGTCCAGTCTGGCAAGCGGAACAGGACCGCCGGATATCCGGGGGTACGTCTGGCCATCCAGAACATACACACATCCGGTAACATGCAAGGCAGAAAAGGTGCTGACAGCGAGTGAGGACGAGGGATGACGACGACGGGCTATTTGTCCTTGTCGAGGCACGAGAAGTTGTCCCCTTTGCCTTCCGGCCACGCTTGGCCGCTGATGGTCCATCATCCGTGCAAACTCCACCCTCAGCGAATTGTTGAGTCTCGGGGGGGACGCAAAGTTCCTCGCCACATTCTACACATTGCGTTGTTGCCGCCTCTCTCAGCAGTGCAACGATTGCGACGGCACGGGATGGGCTGAGACCCTCCCGTTCAATCGCAGCCGCAAGGTCCTCATAACTGCTGGGCTCCATCGGCTGGGTGCCTCCGAATTCCTTGCCCTCAACAAGCTCAAAGTGATCACAAATTTGCCGCAAGCGCAGAATCTTCTGCAAGATCCCCACGTAATTCTTCATGACCTCGTTTTTGTTCGACAATTCGTTGAACTCAGCTTTGGATTCCGTGAAGAACTGATCGTAAATCGTTTGCTCGCGTGGATCGAATTTGAGGTAACGGAGTTCGTCTCGACGAGGTGGAAGATTGAGAATTTTCTTTCCGTCAGAAGTTTCTGTTTCTTTGGTACGGCGAAGGGTGATGCACTTCATGATGGTTTGCAGTCGGGCAACACCCAGTGACTGCCCATACTTGACAGGGGTTCCGATGAATTCTGTCCAAATGTTCTTATCATCGAAGGGTCCTAGACGCAAGAACTTGATTAGAGCGAAAACGTCGTCAAGCTTGTTCTGGACAGGAGTTCCCGTCAGGCAGAGACGACGGTCAGCAACCAAGTCGCACGAGGCACGGCTGCCCACAGTTGCAGTCTCCTTGATAGAACTGAATCGTGGTGAGCTTGTGACGGCTGAGCGCTGGAAAAACATACTGCGCCTCATCAAGGACGACTCTGAACCAGTGGATAGTCTGTAGAGCGCTGGTGGCTTCCACTGCAACATTGGAGAACGACTTTTTCCGTTTCATCCCTGCTCGCTTTGGTTTTGGTAGCCGTACCACCTGATTTCCATACTCATCAATGTCGACGCCTTGGAATCCCCCATCACTATCGCCTTCCTCTTCGTCATCGGCTTCAAGACAAGTGATACTCCGGGTTTGCTTCGAAAACTCAGAAGCCAACGTTGCATAGGTTGTGATAACAGCATCAAAATCGGCTAGGAAAGTTGGGTCTGGTCGACGCGCATTCCCATGGTATACATAAACCCGGAACGAACGACCACCCATTGGACGGTAGGACGGTTTTAAGTCAGAACTGGGCTCTTGCTGGGAAAGCGTCGTCTGGGAGAGTGGTGTAAGAGTACCAGACATGTTGGTGGCCGCAGAGCAGGTGACTCCACCACCTCCAACTACCGAGACCTCTCCTCGCCAATGTTCGCGGAACTGATCCTCCCAATTCGATACCGTTGACAGAGGGCAAATGATGAGGGTCGCTCGACTTTTGACCTTGATACGGCATGCACGCGCATATTCGGCTTCTGCCTTGTCCTGTGCCTTTGCTGCCTTTTTACCCTTTCCAGAGTCGGATGCGCTAGGCATCCCCCAAACGCTCCCGGAGAAATGCGCAGCGGATAGAGTATCCTCGAGAAAGTTTCTGTCCGGAGGAGCGGGTAGGGGAGGCAATGGGGAAGCAGCGAATGTACGAGCGGCATCTAAAGTGGCGGCAATGAGGGAGACACATGTGATCGTCTTGCCAAGACCCATCTAGTATGAGAAGTGCATATTCAGTACGTAATATGATCGAAAAGATAAACGCACATCATCAGCAAGAATAGCACCTTTTGCTTCTTGTGGTTCATGAAAGAGCTCCTTTTGAGTCACGATATGGAACCATGATTTCTGTCCAGAATGCGGGTTCACTCTGGTCTGCCACAGAGAGGAGTAAGCGGCCATCACTACAACGTTTCTCGCGTTCGCGCTCAAGAAGGAAAGTAAGCGCTTTCTTCTGATGGGGATAAAGTGGCGTCCCAACTTCATATGCTTTTCATCAAACGAAGCAAGTCAGTGGATGAAGTAGTGACGGGCGGGAACAATGAATGAGAGTTACCAGGTTCAGTCTCAGGAAGCTCATCTCCGCTTCTCAGACTCTTGAATAGCTCCTCTACCTGACTGCGCTGAACCTCGAGCGTCTTCCCGGACACTGCAGGTGCGGTCCAACGAGAGCCACTGGCCGCTGGGCCGGAATAACCAGGGCGAATGGGAGGTGATGGTTGATGGTGTCCTCCAGGAGGAGGATTGTGTGGATTACAATAATGATAGTTGGCAAATCGCTGGGCGTCGTACGGAAGGGATGGGTGATCGAGCAAGAGTCCACACTGGTGGAGATAATTTCCGACGACGACGATGTTACCCTTTGGAGTGTAAACTAGCATCTGTAATGGAAGGATGGGAAGCTGCGGTAGGATGAGAGAAACGGGTTCTAGCGGTGCTGGGTCAAAGGGTGAGGTATGCTCACATGTGGCATGCCACGACGCACTTTGGCGTCTAATCGGATAAGACCTTTTCCTAACATCGGGCCAAGGTGGGCTGCTACTTTCTGCTCGACAACGCCAAAAGCCTCGCCCTGGTTTAGTTCACCGGTGGGGGATTTAATGTGTGGAGTTTTGATATGGATAGTTTCTGTTGTGCCAGGCTGTTTGTGGGGGTTGTGCTCGTACTGGAGACGCACGCTCGCCCAGTCGGCTTCTGTCTTTGTCGGATCATGCTGCTGGAGAAAAGAAACAGGATAGAGAACCAAGGCGGTGACTGTGAGCTGTCCAATGCAAACGGGGGTTCTGGGGGAGAGATCTTCCGGGAGTGGGATGGAAAGAGGAGGGGGAGAGGGAGGGGGCGAGGGAGAATGAGTGAGATCAATGATATTGTTTGCTGGGTGTGTGGATGCGGGAAGTGTTGTGAATGGATGAATAAGGGAGGTGCCATTTTGAGGCGGAGGGAGGGGTTGATGCGGACGGGGGAGTGAGGGGACTGGAAAGACGGGGCGATAGGCCGGGGTGTGTAGCGTCGGCGTTGGCTTTGGCGCGTGGGGCGGGGCGGGGTGCGGGTATGGAGAGAAGGCATACTCAGGTCTAGCGCTGACTTCCACACGAGCGCGTGTTGATGGCGGAAAGACATCGTCGTCCCCGGTTAGGTCGATGTGCGTGGGCTCGGAGAGGGCGAGGTTCGACATCGACATGGAGGGCACGAGTTGGGCATCGCGCATGACGACGGGCGCTGTGGAACGGCGGCGACGCAGACAGCAACGACGACGACGAAAAGATTGTACTAAAGCAATACAGCGACAGTGCAAATCAAAGACGACGTCGATGGGCAACCCCGTTCGCTCGTATCTTCGGCATCCGCTCGGCACCACTTCTCCACTCCCCTGCATGAGTCAGCTCGTTTTCCCACGAACACCACTATGCATCAATGGTCATTTCCTATTTAGTACAACCCCTTTTCTGCTCGATCACCCGCCTTGTTGGATCGTTTCAGAACAAGATACGCACAAAAAGGAATAAGACGCACGAGGTGCCCATCCCATCGCATAGTACGCCGCTCTCGCCGCTTCCTCCTTGGCTAGTTGCTTACTCGGTCCACTGCCCTTGCCTTTCTCTATCCCGTTCACTTTGATGGCTCAGTGTCATCTTAGTAGGGAGAAAACCGTTTGTTGCTCACCGACACAAGTCACATTCCACTTTCCCGCGTGCGGCGGTCCGGAGAATGATGCAGGGT
Organism: Boletus coccyginus; assembly: GCA_025782845.1. NCBI lineage: Eukaryota > Fungi > Basidiomycota > Agaricomycetes > Boletales > Boletaceae > Boletus > Boletus coccyginus. The sequence continues at coordinate 66,325 of JAHZSR010000056.1, read as the reverse complement.
ACGTGACACTCAACCCTCGCTGTATAGCAGTTTGGTTGAATAGTGGCAAAAACGCCAAGTGCGGTTGCGCTGGCGCCAGTGGATTGCCGAAGTTCGGCATCCCCTTTGGCGGGGGTGGTTGTATAGGAGGCGGTATGCTTGGCGGAGGCGGGGGCGGGGGCGGGGGCGGAGGCAGAGAACCACCGGTCTGGGAGTATGGGTTGTAGTGCGTAGGCTTATAACCAATCGACAAGGTAGGGAATGCGTGTTGTAACGGCTGTGTTGAGAATCCTTGCAGTGACTCTTCAACCTTGGGCCGCTTCCCGGATTGTTCCTCAAAATCCACGGGCCCAAGGTCAGGCATCCCTCTTTCCCCGAACTGCCTGACCGATAATTGTAAGAGGGCCCCGATCCATTGCCGGACAACCGTCAGACCACGCTCGCAGAAGACTGCACCGAGATAAGCGAGAAAGAGTAGACGTCCTTGCTGTTATTCAGTTTCAGTACTGCAGATCTCGCCGAATCGGACAGACGCACCACCTACCTCGGCCTCCCCTACTGAAGATTGGAACGATGGATCATAACGTAGTTCACTTCGTAGCTGATAAAAATCGGCCCATTCGTCGACGATTTCCACTGATAATAGCCTTTGTCTCCGCGCCTTCCTAAAACATCGTCTCTGACACTGTGACTTCATGATAGTTGCGCTTACCTCAATCTCGCTTCTCGTTAACATCGGTTTCCTGTTGAACAGCAGCTGTGTCGCCACCATCTCCAATATGTGGGACCCAAGAACCGATAAGCGTTCGTTGTCCCGATATTTAGCATGGCATGCAAGTCGGAGGGATCTATGAGTAAACACTTCCAACATAATCTCTCCAGAAAGCTTGGGCAACTCTGGCAAATCGTCTGGGGGCGCATCGTACGTCATGGATCGCTGCCGTTTGCGAGAAGTTGGGTTTGTTCCAGATTCAGAAACCATTTCCACTTCCATAGGCGATGGATCTGTGATGTTGAACGTTCGGAGACGAGGAGTAAGAACCATCAGCCTAGCGAGGAATGCTGGACTTTCGATTAGTAGAGGTATTTATTTTCGCCCGAGAACCTTGCCCGGCAACTGTGTAGTTTGAGCCGAAAGCTATCTCGCGAGATGGTGGTGAGAGAAATGTGAATGTCAGCCTACGTATAGAGGAGTCATCATCCCTTTACGTACAATGCTAAGCGTCGGAGTATGATTGGTGCGTTCACAGGTGGGACTATACCTGACGAAATACGACTTGGTCATATGTACGATACAGTAGGTCTAGTAAATAAGACTACCCAGATTACAGCGTTGCCTTTATAAGTCTGGAGGAGAGAAAGAAGTACTTTAACATTTGGTAGCTTAAGATGATGCATGCATCCTGCCATGATTATCATGACTGGATTGGCCTGCTTCCTCAGTCCCTCGCTTTCGCTGTTTAAGGAGACGTCGAAGTCGCTTGACTACCTGCCCTTGAGACGGGTCCTCAGATAGCCGTAAAATATGCATTGTGATACTAGAGCCCGAATCAGAAAAGATAGCAATCTTGTTGAACTGCAAACAAACCTGTGGGTATCCTGGCGGAGGATTGGACAATTCTCGAGAGGGTGGTGGGGTCCATGACACACTGGACAACCAGGAAACCCATTCTGCTTCTGCTTCTTCAACGCATTCTCGGGCACCTCACCAGGTGGAGATATACGTTTGGAGGGTAGCACCACTGGCAACGGGCGGTCTAATGGAAGGGTAGAGTATCTGTCCACATTGTTCTCTCGGTAGGAAGATCCCCGGCTATACCCACACACAGCCGCCAGCTGGGAAGGGGTTATTCCAGTCATATCATGTACAGGCACTTTCAGTGAAGACGACTTGTGGTGTTCTTCGAGGGCTTTATCGCGTTTGCTTGACTCGAAGGTCTTCACGGACATCGGAGTGGGTCCCGGTTTGGAGACCAGTTCGAGTGGTTGACCAACCAATAGATGGCCCCGACCTCGGTCGTACAAGGTTTGCTCTATAGCCTCGATAGCGGCTTTCTGTGCGTGCGTATTTCTTCAACGTGACGTTCACATAATACAGCATAAACACGCACTCTGTATTCCCAGGGTTCATCATCCGTATGATTCAACAAGATCTCCCGGTACTCCACGAGATTTGAGGAACTGTCCATCATAACGCAGGCACCGGGTCCATGGGTGCGTCCACAAAGACCACACATCACACTGCTGTGAGGCGGAAGGGTTGACCCAGACTGTATAGTCGGAAACTGAGCAGACAGGTTACGCAGATGTTTCTTGTGCAATTCCGGGGCCACTGGAAGTTCTCGGTCGATATCCATAGACTCCGTCGTGCCATCGGAGTCATCGCCAGCACCATGATGGGCGGAACCATCGTATGCATCAGAATCAGACGACGTCCCAGATGTCAACGATCGGCCCTTCTTTTTGCCTTTGCCTTTGACTTTGGCGGGGGTCTCTTCCAAACCTTCTAGGAAATCGAGCTGTTGCTGCAAGATATGAACCAACGATATCATACAGCGCAGATCTTTTGGACAAACCTGAGGGAAAGCGACAGCTGCCTTTCGACGAACTCCACGACCTGTCGCCTCTGTTTCTTTGGCTATTGTCTTCTCAGTAGCTATACGTTCTAGCGCCTGGGCCCATGAATCTCCATGGTCGATGTCTGGTACGCTGTCCCCAACGTCCTCCAGGGCGTCCTTATCTGCTGCCCAAACCTTAGCAAAGCTGAATTTTAAACCGGGCTCGGTGGTAATATTCTCTTGTTCCCCTTCGACTTCTGTCCTCTCGATGAGCTTATCAAGGTCGTAGTCGGTGTCTGAGCAACGGTGGCTAAGCTGGGACTTGCAAGGAGAGTTAGGTTACTACGCACAAACAATGTCTTTCGAATCCTGACCCCCTTCCTCAAAGAGCGCCTTGGCACCGAAGGTGATAATTGATCTCAGGTCTTCGCCACCGTCGTCGTCATCCATTTTCTGTACGATTAGATGATCGAGAACTAGCTTTTTCTTGCCCGCCTGCATGATTCGCTCTGCGAGATGTCAGACGAAAAAAAGGCTCTCGAAACAACGGTATTTGCCTTCAGCAGATTGTTTCATCATAAGTTTGAATACGAGACATGTTTTCTGTTGACCGTAACGATGCGAACGAGCAATTGCCTGGATATATATTCAGAACACGATAAGGATAAGGCAAGACATCTTCTTACTTGGAGGTCCTGTAGATGTATTAGCCAGACAGTTGAAAACAAATGAAAAAAGGTTTCCTGACCTGATGCGGATTAAAATCCGGATCGTATATAATCACTGTGTCTGCAGTGTAGAGGTTGATACCAACACCACCAGCACGAGTGGAAAGTAGGTATATGAAATATTCTGAATCTGGTCTATTGAACTCATCCATGCCCTTTTGTCTGATCGCTTGTTTCGTCCCGCCGTCCTGAGGGAAGAAGTAAGTTAAGGCCAACTCAAAAAAAACTGATGACCGCACGAGTCTAAGGTACTTGTAGTTCTCGCCTCTCAGGAAGTCTTCGACGATGTTGAGAGCGATGACAAACTGGGGAAATCAATTACAGACATTCAGTCTGCACGAAGAAACGAGACCCACTTGACTGAATAAGAGTACACGATGTCCTCTTGCCTTGAGTTTCGGCAACAATGATCTAAGTAACCGAAGCTTTGCGCTGGCGTCGATCAGTTTCTCGTGAGCCTCTTGCGGCTCAAGGCCACGGGGCTCAATATCATCCGAGATCAAGTATGGGTGTTGGATGCACCTGACACAACTCGTGAGGACGGTCAACAGCAACTAGCACGAGTACATACTTTCGTAACTGCATCAGCATGTTATTCATATTCGTCTTGGAGATTCCGGTACGACCTGCTTTTACGGTCGACACTTGCGTGAGGTGCTTTAGGACGTCTAAGTTCTGGCCTAAGGGAAAGATGATTGTTCAGCCCATATAACTCCATCAAAACTTACTGAGAATTGATCGATAGATTTCCTTCTGCAATGGCGTCATGGAGAGTGGGACAATGACCTCATTCTGACCAAATATATGTTCAGTGGACTATACTCGAGAAGGGAAGAAAATACCTTGGGCGGGAGCTGAAGCACTTCACTCTTGATGCGGCGAAGAAAGTACGGTTTTAATCTTATGTGCAACTGGCGCACTAGGTCTTCGCTGAGCTCCTCATACTCCTTCTCGAGCGCTTCAAGATCCCGCCACTCATCCGGATCAAGGAAATTCATCAAGTTAAACAGTTCGCGGATGTTGTTGTTCAGCGGGGTCTAGGAGAAAATGTGGAGGGAAAAACTGAGGTGGGATGAACTTTGACTGACCCCTGTCATGATAATCCGATGGATTGGCTTGAGCTCATTTAACTTTTTGAAGAGTAGGTTACTATCACTTTTAACTTGGGACAGAAATGAAATTAAGATCCAATGCTGACCCAAAGCTATTAGAGAAACACTCACGGCGCTGACCCTCATCAACCACCAGGATCTCCCAACGACCTACACTCTTGAACACGGTGGTGAAATCCCTTGGGTTCGTGACAACCTCATATGTAGTGATAAGAACATGGTATTTCGGTGCGCGCTTTGATTCATGAAATAGTTCATATCGCATGATCACATCCCTGGACTTGGCTTCCCCAAAAAAGGGCACCACCCTTAGTCTGGGAGCCCAACGCGAAAATTCGCGAACCCAATTGGTGATTGTGGAGTTTGGGACAACAACAAGCGCAGGTGCCGCGTTGAACTTTTCGATTAATGTCCCGAGAAACGTGACGACCTGAACTGTTTTTCCCTGAGAAAAAATATCAGAGCAAGCAGGAAGAAGGCAATAAACGACGAACCAAACCCATTTCATCCGCCAATATGGAACTCTGCCGATTCCACCAGTTATCGCAAAGCCAGTTGTACCCATCGATCTGTAGGACTATGAGCAAAGCTTTTGATCAGAGTAATGTCACTAACTTGGAACTTCATGAGCTTGAGCTGGTTGCTCTGTCCAAGATCAGGCTGTTCATCAAGATCTCGCTTGAGAGCAAAGTCGCCGTAACCGTTCTCAACACGAGCCTCGATCTTGTCAATGTCTTTTCGTGTCTTTTTAACTAAAACTTTGCGGGAATCGAGGAAATGCCGAAATGCACGCTCATAAGCACCATACCTGGGCTCTCCACGGCGAGGTGGGGAATCCCAGGTTGCTGTCGAGGAAATGAGGAAGTATCGCTGCATACAAACTTAAGATACCGACCTTCTTCATACCCCAGATCATCCCACTTGACGAATACCCATACGACTTTATCGATGTGCTCAACCGATAATTCCTCCCCGGTCCTTGAAAGCCAGTCACCCGGTTCCTCCATTAATGATTCATCGATTTGTTCACCCTCCGCGTAAGCCCGCTCTAGCTGTTGTCGAGGACTTAGAGGGGACCTATCGACCTGAACCCCATGGGCGACGCCTTTCTTATGTTTCCCCTTCGTACTTGACGAGGGATTCCAGAACCTCACATCAAGAACGCGGTCGACGGTCTTCCAAGCTAGAGGGATTCGATGCTCAGCGTCGGGTAAAGGACCGAGTGAGATGCGCTTCGGCTCAGCTGAAGAGCCGATTTCAGGAGTGACGTCCGCGCTATTAGGTTCAAAGGAAACAGGTTCCCTGTCAATACTGTCAAGCTTATCAACATCCATAGCGGTCTCGTCGGATACCGGTTCATCGAGAAGCGGGACCTTGGATCCCCCGGTAAGGAAGTGCTTCAGTTTCGCCAAGTTGGTGGAAACCAGCCACATATGAGGCACCCATTGCGTGCGTCGGTAGCTCCGTTCTGCCCATTTTACTAAGTATTCTCGTGGAAGGAGAGCCTTGGCATCAGGGGGATTTGCGAAACTGGGTTCGACGACACCTGGGGGGTACGGCCGCCAGGCCAGAATTTTATCCAGCGGATAGACGTACGACGCGCAATCAGCACAGCGCCAGCCAGTCTCTTCCTGATAGTAGCTTGCGAGATCTGCATCTTCCCAAGCCGCATTCTCCGGGTCGGGTAAATGGCGATAATGAGCAAGTCGCCTGCAAGAAAAGCATCTGAAAAGGAGTTCCCGGGAAGGCTGCGACGACGTATTGTCTCCAATAGGTGAGGTATTGTCGGCCATCACAATGTCAGGAATATCGCTTTGTGCAGGTTCAAGGGAGGCTCTGTAAGGAGGTTGCTTGTTCGTGAGAGACGGGTCGGGCTCTAGAGCCACTTCTAAGCATCCCATACAGAAACCACCCTTCATACACAATCCACAAATGAACTCGGTTGTCTGGTTGATATCAAGCTCATTGCGATCCGGTAAGTCGCCAGGTGATGGTTCGCTGGCCTCTTCTGCTTGTGCTCTCCATCGATCTTTATCACGAGCACGAGCAGCTCGCGTTATCTCATCTCTTTGAGTTCTTGCCAGACACCTCCAATGGGCGACCACAGGGCACTTGAAACTGTAAAACCACATCAACAGGATGAAGGAACAAATCCTTGAATATCCAAACCATCGAACCCAGCCTCCCAGACCTTGTATGTCCTCGTCCTCGTCGTCTTCGCCATCTTTGGTCTTGCGTCTGCCTTTTTTCACTTTCATCAACAGCTCGTGAGCGGGACGCTTGTGACATTTCTCGCATATATCCCTGTGAGCGCGAAGGGATAAGGTTGCTTCGTCATCGTAGGGATCAAAATCAAGATCATCGATGTCGCGGAAGTGTCCATAGGCAGGACGAGCTGTAGGAGCTCGTTTCTTGAGCCTTTTCCCAGCTTTTTCCCTGGATTTATGTCGAGGACTATCGTGATAGGTGTCTCCGTCCGACTCTCCCCCTCCGACGAGATCATCAGCAAGGTTAGAGCGAGCGCTCCTTCGCGAGCGTGTTGACCTTCTAGGTGCGAGACTTTCTATGTCAGAATCTATTGAACCGTAGCCACCTAGATCATTTCCAGAGTCTGAAACCGATGGTTCTCGCTGTATGTGATGGCTGCGGAGTTTCTTAGGACTGAAAGGAAGCTTGCTTTGTTTGAAATTGGTCTTGCCTACGAGCCGGGCGGATTTGCGAGTCGAAGCTCGGCTAGCGTAATCATCGTCGTCACTTCTGTCATCGTCCTCTTCCGTGAGAGGGGAATCCGAAGCAGGAGGGGACTGCGATACGTCGCTACCGGAGGATGATTGCGAGGATGCGACGCGACTGGGTGCGTCGACCGTTATTCTGGCATTCATTCGTGAGTGCTCGTGGACATCATCGGAAGCAGGATCAAAGTAATCAAGTAAACCCCGTGTCTTTCGACGCTCTGAGGGGGGAGGGGTGTAAGACAATAGGTCAGAAGGCAACTTTCCAGAACGCACGGTATTCATCGACAAGGTCGCTGTAGTTGGAAAGGAATGTATGCGAAGAGATCTAAAGAAAGTTGAGCTTCGAAAAGGGGAAAGGGTATTAGTGGACTGTAACTGACCCTACGCGCCAGTCCGTCTTTGAAACGCACAAAGTAGTGCGAAGGTTTACCCTGGCTGTCTAACGGGTACTCGCCAACGACTGCGTCGAGGTCATCGCGGACGAACTCTGGATCGCCTCCGAGATTGGCTGGAGGTTGCTGGTAAAGCTCCTTGATGGAAGGAGAAAGTCTTGGTGGAGCTATGTAACATTGAACTTTTGGACGCGTCGACATGGTGAACTGAAGAGGGGAAGGCTCTACGGACGTGTCAGTAAGAGTTGAGAGTTGAGAAGGGCTAAAAAGCAATGCTGGATCAGACATTGTGACGGGCTGAACAACATACAGCCTGCAGCTGCCGGAAAATAGACTCCACGCGCGTTGTGGTACGCGTCCAGAACACGTCGAATTTGTCAGCACTGTGTTACGTGATATAAATACAGCATTATGTAATTAGTACTATCCGAGTACAGCCACCGCCGAGCAACGGCGCCGTCTGAAAGCCTTCGTGTGTGGGTTGCTCGTGCGAGGGAAAAGGAGCGGACACGTTTTGTAAGGACAAAGGAAGTACTGACAAGAAGGAATCTACAAAACGTATTGACGAGAGGAAAAAAAGGAGATTCGTCAGAGATCGTCAGAGACAGTGTTTATGGAATGGAATAGGAGATAGCAAGGAAACTATGTATGCATCATGCGAGGCTGTATCCTAGTTTCGCAGGGTGTGTGGGAAGTCAGGCCTGGGGAGCCGACCGCGCAGAAGAGGCGAGAAGCGAACCCGAAAAGGGATCAGAGAGAAAGGAAGAGCAGGCCAGAGCTTCGGAACGCATGGAGGATCCGAAACGCGCCGAGAGGTCCGACAGGAAAGAAAAGAAAGAGCAGACGCAGGCCGGACTGGGGCACGAAAAGGAACCGCCACGCGCTAGAATCATACAGTAATTAGGAGGTGGGTGGGGCGCGAAAAAGATGGGAGAGCTGAGAACGCAGCGAGTGGGAGGAAGGAAAGAAAAGATGAGGGCCGAGGGCATTGCCCCGACTCCTTCAGTATGAGCCGACGAAGGATAAGATACCAGGAAAGAAGCCTCGTGCCTCTGGATCGGCCCGAGCTCGAAAGCCGCAACTTGCACGAAGGACTAGTTCTGAGGCGATCGCTCGCGGGCTCGCTTACTACTCAGAACGTCCACGTTTCTCGGAGAACAGAGACTGACTCGCTGACATAAGATGCATGTTGGACACCCGATTCATCATGAAAAAAGTGGGCCTTGTCTCCACCAAGTGCCCTAAGGATCGCGGCCTTCTGTTGACCAACCCAGTCATCGCGTTGCGCTAGGTAAATTCATAACAAATTCTTGTGTCTGTTGAGAAGCTCCGAGTCCAACCGACGAATGTTGACCATCTCGTCGTGAGCCATCGACATCGCTGCGAATATTGCTTGGGGTGACCGCACAAATGAATTGAGCAGTAAACGTGGATACAAAGGAAACAGCAAGCTAAGGATCTGCACTGGGAGACAGTAGAGGCAATTTGCAAGGTTGGTTATGACATGAGGTAAAGGGGCACGAGAGAGCCGCTATGTCTCCCGATGCACAGGGCAAAGCAATAAAGATGAGGGCACCACGAACGGAAAGCCTCTTGCCGTTGGGGGAGTCTGCGATCTCAGCGGTAGAAGGAGTACCTCATTGGAACGCAGGCTCAAAACCCTGACAAGGAAGCGGAAGAGTCATTTGGCAAGTACCAGGAGTGCGAGGAAGGAAGAAGAACCAGGCGCTGACACTGTGTCCCTCCAGAACCACTCTGACAGAGGGACTAAAAGGTGGACTGTACAGCGTCAAATGTATTTGATGGCGTTCTGGAGCTGCAAAGAGTGGAGGCTCGAAAGAGGACAATTTGAAGCCAAGAATGGGGCATGGCCGAAATTATCATGGGAGAATGTGAGGACAGCGTGCCTGAAGGTGCCCAATCATGTATGGCGTCGAGGAAGTGCGTGTAAAAGTGTACGACACCGGGATTACCTAGTGACGGAAAATCGGACGCTGCGAGGATGGGAGTGCTGGAGAGTTTCAGTCAAAGTACGAGGACATTGGAGTCGGAAGAGGGGTGCGGGAGAGACAAGGAACGGAGTTCGGTTTCAAAGCGTGACTTGAAGTACGACGAGGAGGACCATGTCGCAACCAGCTCCTCGTCACACTCGCACCCCGTCGATATCCAATCCCCTCCCAAACCCGCTCAATTACCCAACTTCGCTAACAACCAGCCCTCTCCAGGTCGCGGGGTCTTCCACCCCGAGCAACGCTGCCTTCTCCTCCCCCAAGGCGCCCCCATTCTCATCCCCGAATCGTCCACATCGTCCGCAGAGATCCGATCTGAGACTCCGTCAACCTTCTGACCACTCCGCTTCCGAACGTGCCTCAATGTCCTCTCGCATAGCCAGCGACTTGAACGCGAGGGAACGTCGGGACAGCTCTAGCACAACACTCTCAGATGCTTCTATTCAACATCGTCCCGTAGGCAGCATTCCGCTTCCAACCAAGCCTCGATCAGACCCTCCACGCTCCGTGACGGGCGAATCATCAGGATTCCCTCTTTCATCTACCTCTCCCGTTCTCTCCACCGCTATGGCCACTTTCAGAGACGCCAGGAGAACTACCTTCCGCAGGCATGAGCTCGCCAATGGAAATGATGAGGGTAGCTACTATGAACTGGAACGACGCTCGGAGGCCGAACGGGAAAGGGCGCGGCAGGACCGGATAAAAGAACGTCTGCCCTACAGGCGACCCACCGCAAAGGACAAAACGGGCGAAATAGACGGTTAGTCCAAAGCATTGATATTTTTCAGTTACCCAGCACAACCACGTCTTACTGAGCGTGTTGTAGCTATCCTGGACCAGGTCAAAGATGGGTGGGAGTTTGTCATCGATCCCGATGTAAGTATGGTCGCTTACCGATGTAGCTGAGTCGCGGAGATACTTCTGACTGTTCCCAGTTCAATAATGTAGACCTAGCTCTCTCCTTGCTGGATGAGACCTCTACCAGCAAAAGCATGTCTTCATTCAGGAAAACCAAGGAAATGCTCTCAGAAGCACTAAAGGGCTCCGTTGATCGTCAGTAACACCTCTCCACTCGTTTCTCCCAACTCACAATACTGGACAGAACATTACAAGGCTTTCGCTGATGCATTGCCGCACCATGCCGCTCTGTTGAACCACCTAGGGCAGGCTAAGGCACAAGTCCAGGAAACACGTGTTGCTCTTCAGGAAACCAGAGAATCACTCGGTAGCAAACGTGCGGATCTTGTTCAACTGTGGGCCAGAGGACAAACTTTGGAGGAAATGATACGATTATTGGACCAGATGTGTGTCGAGCTTCTCCGTTCGTACGCGGATGCTGAATATATCCCAGTGAACATCTAAAATCCGTCCCAGATGCCCTTGAGGCTCTGATCTCAGAGAAGCGCCTTATACAGGCTTCGGTCTTACTAATACGCAGCCTTAAACTGATCAACAAACCCGACATGCAAGAAATTGGTGCCGTTACAGACCTACGGGCATATCTTCTCGGTCAGGAGACTGTAAGTCCTACGGACCTTCTTGCCAATCTGCAAGGAGGCTACATCATCTACAGGCACTCCGAGACATTTTGGTTGATGAACTCCACAATCATCTTTACCTCAAATCATTTTGGTGTGAATCACGGTGGGCTCCGTATACACCTGGTCAGTCAATATGTGCGTGGCCTCCAAGTGTAGTCTACTACCCTTAATCAATGTGCTCAGTACCGAAGGTGGAGTTCGAAGACCAAATGACTCAAACGAATGGCCCAAACGGTTCTATCGGAGCTCCGTTTACACATTTTCCTCAGAACACCCAAGGGACCCGCCTCTCACGTTACCTTAATGGTTTGGCAACCCGACCGAACGACGCTCCTTACGATCTCGATGATGCCAACTTCCGTACTAGTGCTAGTATGCAAGAGGTGTCGTCGTCACTCTCGGCATCAGTGTCGTCATCTTCGAACCTTGGTATATTGGCTGTGCCAAGTGCTTTACATCTCACCCATTCCAACATCAATCCCGAAGCAGATTCATTCGTTTACATCGAGATACTTCTGGAATCTCTAGCTATTCTAGGCAAACTGGGGAGCGCTCTTGATTCTGTCATGCAACGATTACAAGGCGAAATTTTCTCGTTAATCGAGTCGACTGTCGACGAGGTCGAGGAGCGCGCAGAAGAGTCAAAGAGAAGTTCGGTCCTTCTCACAACTGCCGCCCCTGGAACCAAATCTGATGGAGGGTATATCTTTGTTTCCGATGAACCTGCTACAATGAGCTCAGTCCGCACGGCGCTTTCCCGTAATGGTACATCAACATCAACATCTGCTCTTCGCCTCGCTGCGCTGGAGTCGACCTCGAAGCATCACGATCAGGAAATTTTGAAAGACCTCTTTTGGTCAATCTACTCCAAACTGTACGCCGTAACACAGGGCCTCCGCGTAGTCTTCGAAGTAGCCAACCGTATCGGATCAGTGAGTGCGACCGAACTAATCTTGATCAGGTTTGAATGCCAGTAACCCATTTTCAGAGACGAGATTTTAAAGACTCCTCTGGTGCCAAGCTAGGAACCTTCTTTCCCATAGTCGATGTGTGGTTGCCAATACAGGCTGAGGTACCTTTCCTTCCAAGCGTCAGAATGTCAGCATTGACAAGACGACTACTAGGTTCGGACTCTGCTCAATGATTATCTGACCGACGAGGAACGAAGCGCCGTTACGGGTCGGAACCCGATCACATCCATCAACGAAGTTCTTCGCGAAGGTCGATTTACACGAGACAGGCTCAAGGTATTTGTCCAGTATTATGATCATCTCTTCCAGTCAAATGTACTATCGGCCACAGGGAATTTTTCGATTTGCAGATACGGATACCAGATCAACAGGAAAATACCTTCGGAAGCACGAGGACGAACTCATGCGGGTCCTGCGAGATACCATGCCGGGACTCGTGCAGAGCTCCTCGGAGAATGCGATGCAGAGTGCTCTGTCTTCCCTTGGTTCTGACGAGCGCGTCCTTGGTGCCGGACAGCACCATCGTTTGCTAATCAAACCAGACGCGTTCCACGTCAGTGTTTTGTTCCAGCCGACCCTCGCATTCTTGGGTAGAGTCGCAAATATATTACCTGATGGCCTGGAGAGCGCACGATCCGCAAGCGAAGTGTTGGATGAATTCGTTCTTAAGGTATACTTGCCACAATTGGAAGAAAAGATATCGTTGTTGTTCCATCATGCAGTATCTGGTGCGCGTGTTCTGTGTACCAACGTCCAAATCGTGAATCGACTGAATTGACCACACAGCTCCTGATGCCTTTCAGCCTGATATCTTGTCAGCCCGCTTCAGCCCTCGACCCATTCTCAAGGTGCGTTGTCCACGTTGGAACCTTGGCCTCTATTGAATTCTCCGCAGGCGGCCACGCAGTTGATCGCCCTGATCAATTCCCTGTGCGCAATGCTTCGCACGACACCATTCCATCGCGAAAATTATTCAAGGCTTATCGTCGGCGTCATCATTCAATTCTATCAGCGATGTAGCCATCGTTTCCAGGCTTTCGTGTCCAAGGGTGGAGTTGAGGGCCCTTCACTGCCGTCACTCGCGGCCCAATGGGCACAGAAATCTGAGCTAAGCCCTTGTTTATCTGAGCTTTTTACGGCGAAGGTCCGCTCACTTCGGACTGCGTCACGGCACAAACTAAATTCACTTTCATCACTAGGACCGTGTGATTAAGCAACAGCTATGCAGACAGGAAAGTCATCTAGAGATGGCTTACCTGGCTCAATGCCCGGTGGATAAAGGTGATCTTAACCCATCAGTCCGCAATATTTCCGCGCTATGCAGCCTCTATCGAAGTGTCGTATGTGGGCCAGTTTAACTAAGCTGTTCGCTGCCTTCTGATGTATGTCCCAGGCCTGGTTCACGCAAGAACTAGATGCTTTAAAATCTTTCCCTGAGGGTGCGCTTTCACCTACGTCGGCTTTCTCGCACTTGGACCCTGTGTCCGCACTCTCGTCACCAATATCTTCGCTATCTTTTCCCTTCCCACATCACACCAAAGACAACCAACTCAGCTTACCTCTATCCCATGAGATGGCACTGTAGGTGTCTTTGCCGAGGCTTACATCGTTACTAATTGCATGAAACTCAGGCGTTTTGGTGCGTTGCTGAAGACGTATACGCAACTAGCGGAAATCATCCTACATTCAATTAGGATAGAAGTTCGCTGTAGGGTCATCTATTATCTCGATGCAGCATTTCGCCATGTAGGTGCCCATGTACACTTAATGCACCAATTAACATTCATGATTCAGGGAAACTACCAAGTTGACTATGAAGTTGGAGAGCCGGATCCGTACATCGTCGATCTGAACTCGGAGCTCAGCAATTTTGACGAATTCACATCTACAACGCTGCTTAAAAATGAGCAAAAGTCTGTTCAACTTTCGTATCCCAACCACTGCCGTAACTAACTGCAGCAACGCAGTTTCGTATTCTTCGGCCTGGAAGACTTGGTAGAACAACTACTGGTCAACAACGCTCGCCAAATACGCGTGGCAAATGACTTCGGCATGAAGAAAGTCAATCGAAACATCCGAGCCCTCCAACAATGTATTCGCACCATCGGTGATGGAGAACAGTTTGCGCGGTTTGAAAGAGCTAGGCAATATTATGCACTCTTTTTTCTGGGACCTCAAGTAGGTAGTTCTTCACTTGGTTGTGCCTGATCCTAACTATTTGAGATCCTACAGGGTTTGCTTGATAACATCCGCACAGACAAGGTGTTTTCCTTTGACGAGTATAAGGTCATCCTGAACCTCCAGTGTGGCGTAGATCAGAGCCTCGGTGACGCTGCAGCATCTAGGGCTGCAGACCGCAATTATGGCATGTACAGCATCGAGCTACACGGGTTAGAGCTGGAGAGTACCGAATCCAATCCTTGACGTATCTAACCGATCATACTTGCAACTCCTACCGGGGACCAGTTCCCCAAAGTTGTGCGTGTGGAAACAAGCGAACAGAAGAGTAGCAGGTCGAATTATCTGCGACGTCTTCCAGATTGAACTGTGAGGTGGGCATCACTTATCCACGAAACGTCTTCTGCATCCACGACACGAAGCCGCGACGAATGTGGCCTGGAAGTAGTCATCGCGTTGTCTGCCAGCTGAACGTCATAGGTACGTTTAAAGTTGTCTTGTGGGGATGTACGAGGTACGAGAAGCGGCACCCTGCCTAGAAGCGCTTGATATCGCCGTCGAAGCCATCGTAGCGGTAAACGTCCATCAAACGGATTTGTGTTAGAGGTTTGTTGTAGCCACCTTTGCTTGGTAGGGGGGTCGGGTGATTTTGAAGGCGATCCCGCTAACGCAAGCAACTCCTGGAGGATGACAGCATTCTGGAAACCGAAAATTACTGGGGGGTCTGAGAAAGTATGCATGTTGGTATGATTTGCAGGAAGTCGGGGCGATAGTTGAAGAGGGGGATACACCTTCTTCCATTCCATTTTGAAGAAACGCCGCCGAATGTTGTATTCGCGACGCCTGCTCAGTCGTCCCAACAGTATCGTGTCTTCAGAATTGGGTTCTGCACGTGCCGGTAACCCGGGGGGCGAAACAAGGTGATGTTTTTGTAATGCCCTTGTCGTGCGCGAAATGCTTGAAGTAAGGAGAGTGGCGAGTTCCGGAGAGTAAGTGTGTGAACAGGTCTTCTCTTTCCGTGGGTCTTCTTGGGGGAGGAACGGAGGATTCAGATCCGAGAGTAAGGGCTGATGGGTATTATAAAGCTCGAGGAGGTGGACATGAAGGTTAGCGTCATACCTCCATCAACTCCCAACGTAATTTTCCTGCCCTCCCATAGGCTATATCAAGCATGCGATCAAAAGCGGTGGATTGACCTCCATTAGCTGCTCGCAGCCGCTGCAAGTCCTACACCAACATCTAAATCGGACGGATAAACCTGTGACGACCACAATAATGTTCACCTTTGACACCCTTTTCAGCTTTTTCCTGCGGAGTTCGACCGACTTTGTTGTCAGTACTAACCGGAAGTCATCTGCACCCTTGATTCTGAAAAAATGACTGCTGTGCATTGGATATCGATAGGCAGGCGTTCCGGGGTCGCTCACCGGAGATAAATATGTGGAAGTGCGCTGACTTGGCGAAGGTAGGTCCGATACAACGAGAAAATGGTCGTTGACGAGTTCATGACCGTGACGGTCTCCAGGAACACAGCCACTGTTTTCCTCGGCCTGGATCAGACGCCGGATGGGAGGAAGTTCGCCGCCGTCCGAGTCGCTCTCCGTGCAGAACGACATGAGGGCCAACGTTGGTCTCGGGCTCGGTCACCATTCGAGGTCGCTGACTCTCCCCCGCCAGCTGCATCACCCGTCTTCGCAATCACCCGCCGCACCGCTCCTCCGTTTCCCTTCCAGTTACTCGCGCCCTCCCTCCCACCACTCCCCCTCCCGCTCCTCCTCCTCCTCCTGTCCTCCCTCTCCGGTGCTACGCGCACTCCACGAGGCTCTCTCCGACAGCATATTGCCCCCTCCACCTCCCCCTGCTAGGCTTGCTTCCTCGCACTCTCCTTCCCATCCCCTCTCGCGACCGCCACCTCTAATATCCAGTCGCTGGTACACCTCTCCTGCAACCCCTCCGACCACTTCGGACTCCCCTGTTACTCTCATTCTTTCCCCCTCGCTCCCGTTCGCTGCCACCGTATCGTCTACACGTACCTCTCTCGAAACACTCCGCTTGATACACACATCCGCGGTTCCGCAACTACCCCCCTCCCCGTCTTCTCGCAAGTGGTGGTTTCAATCAGACTCTGATACCAGCAGGGAGGGTGTAGCAAGTGAATCCAACCTGCTCAGTGGTAATTTCGGAAAGAACTGTACGTCATCTTCAGGCTATATATTGTTCAGAAATTTGCAGATTCCGATCCCCTAGTCCGTCCGCCAAAGGATCCCCTTGTTTTCTGCCACGGTCTCCTAGGCTTTGACTCTGTCACAATTGGGCCTGCGATAGCACCCCTCCAGGTTTTTCATTGGCGAGGAATCAAGGAGGCTCTTGAGGCAAATGGCTGCGAGGTCCTCATCACTCGTGTCCCCGCGACCTCTTCACCAGTCGACCGCGCAAAGGTCCTTGAAAAGAAGATATCGGAAACATATCCCGGTCGAGATGTACACCTTATAGGCCATAGCATGGTACGTTTTTCGTCACCAAACCTTCATCACCTCACTCCCGCATCAGGGTGGCATCGACTGTCGCTATCTCATTACCCACCTAACCCAACGCACCTTCCGCGTCCTCAGCCTCACCACAATTGCCACGCCCCATCGTGGCTCTTCTTTTGCTTCCCACTTCCTTTCCCTCGCCTCTACTCATCTTCCAGCAGTCCTTGCTCTCCTCGAGCTTCTCCCAAATGGTGGCGGCGATGGCAAGGCATTCGAGTGTCTCACTAGGGAGGCAATGAAGGAGTTCAATGACAGCACGCCAGATGTAGAAGGTGTACGGTACTTCAGCTGGGGAGCAGAGTATGAACCTGGATTAATCGATACTTGGAAGTGAGTTTAGCCCAACACCGCCTTAGAAAGACACTACATGACGTTATCCCTCGTAGGTATCCTCACTCCATCATAGCGGCACAAGAGGGTTCAAACGATGGCTTAGTATCCGTACAGTCAGCACAGTGGGGCACGTATCTTGGCACGCTACGCGACGTGAATCATCTCGATCTAGTGGGTTGGACAGGTGGGCTTGCAGGAAATCTTACCAGCCTTGCGGGTAGGTCTCTTCCCTGATGACTTGTCTCTTGATTAAAGCATTGGTATTCGACCTGGAAATTAGGTTTCAATGACATGCACGCTTTCATTCGCGGAAAAGACGTAGGATTTAGTGCAGAAAAGTTTTATGGGGCTGTCGCAGATCTGTTGGCAGGCGTGGAAGAGGAGGAAGGATATGTCGTTGATGGGAAGTGGGTTGGTTGGGAAGGCAAGGAGGAGAGGAAGAAGACAACGATGGAGGTGCTCACGAGAACTGAAGAGGCTGCATCCGACAAGGAAAGACGGAGAATGGAGGAAATACTCCGATCAACGCCGTCACCTCCGCCCTCTCGATCCAGTCCCTCGAGTCCTTATCCTGAGGGAGGAGTGGAGGTACATTTGGAGGCGCAAACACAGCGACGACACGCCTACACTGCCGAGAGTGATGGCCCACAACACAGGGATATGGCACTACGGGGCGACCTCCCAAAGGGCGCCGACCAAGAATGCGTCATATCTGACACCATCTCGGAGTCTTTGGAGGTCAGGCAGATGGCCGACTCGAAGCGTGAGGATACCAATCTGTCGACTGATCCGCCTCCCGCTCAACCGCAGGCAAGACCACAAGAGACCTCTCCGTTATCGCCACGCCGATGACACACTCCGTGGTCCAGCTCTGCAACTGCCCATCTTCACCCAGATCACTTGATGATCACACATCAGTGACATATTGCGAGCTTTGGTTACTTACCCACTGTTATTCATAGCATTATACCATAGCACGTTTCGTCGCGACCAATTAATCACCGGCAAACAGGCTAATTCATGACTTGGGACGCGTTCTCGCTAGCAAAAATTGGCTCTTTTCCCGGGGAAGATAGAAAGGAGGACTTGGACCAATTTTAGTAAATTAGCCTGAGCCTGAGAGAATCCTCATATCTTATTACCATCAGGGATAGAGTCGTAATCTCCTTACGACAGATCCAGGATTCGGAATGGCAACTCCACTCGAAAAAATATCTTCAATCAAGCACTACGAGGGGACATTGACAAAGTATAAGTTCAAGGTTCGTTGCGCACGTTCCACTGCTGCTAACTTAGATCTGAACTTGCGTTATGCCGCGGCATGATGCATCATCGCTGGTACTAGTCCGCTGTCCTTGGTGGCCTGGATGCCCAGTTCAACCTCTTTCTCCCCGCAAATGCGGCTCAGGGGAAGGTGCCCATTCTGGTTTACCTTGCTGGCCTAACATGCACCGAGGACAATGGGTAAGCATCGTCCCGAACTCCTACAGTCCATAAATGTTAGGATGGTCTCTAAAATCCGCAATAGCGCGCAGAAGGGTGGATTCGTGCGCGATGCAGCAACAGAAGGTATCGCTATCCTCTTTCCTGATACGTCTCCTCGGGGAGCTGGAATAGAGGATGAAGCCGCCACCTGGGACTTTGGAGTCGGCAAGTCCAGTGATCACGTCGAGGGTCTTAAGCAAGCTGATCGGATCATGCTACAACAGGCGCGGGATTCTACCTGAATGCCACCAGATCCAAGTGGGCAAAGTATTACAATATGCTAGACCATGTCACGAAAGAACTACCAGAGGTCATAGAGGCTGCAGGGATTCCTATCGTATCTGGCCTGTCTCACTTTCGATTAATTCAAAGACTCACTCGTGTTCCCGTCAGGACTTTTCTCGCCAGTCCATCTTTGGTCACTCTATGGGTGGTCATGGTGCGCTTACCATCTACCTCAACTCTTTGATTTCAGGTACAAAGCAGTACCGCTCGTGTTCCGCTTTCTCCCCCATTTGTGAGCCTTCTGTTGCCCCATGGGGCCAAAAAGCATTCAAGGGGTACCTCGCGGGTGGAATGGAAGAAGGGAAGACGAAGTACGATGCTAGTGTCCTTGTGGGGAAGGTGAAGGGAGCGATCAATATCCTCATTGATTATGTGTGCATCCCTTCTATACTCGCATTTGGGAGGTACTTTGCCGGAGAGGACATCGATACGCTGACAGTGCCTTCAGGGAACCGCGGATACTTTCCTCTACCAGCTCCGTCCTGAGGCATTCCTCAAGGCTGCACGCGATGCCGGTCACGACGAGGTTCAGGTTCGAGTGAGGTGTCACGAAGGATATGATCATAGCTACTACTTTGTGCGCATTTTCTGCCATCTCACAAATTATTGAATTGACAGCATGCAGATTTCGTCCTTTGCATCAGATCATATTCACTGTAAGTATTTCGCCTGCATGTGAGAAGTGTGTGATTGACTAGTTATTATGTCAATAGTCCACGCAAATTTCTTGAAAGCTTAATTGGACCTTACAGGTTGTTGTACGGAATAAAGCTTGATGCACCCCACTTAAGATATGATCTAATTCGCCGTTGAGAATCCATCAGGCTGTTACAAGCAGTACAGGTGAGGTAAGAAGTGAGGCGTAGTACGGAGTACGGAGTAATCCATGCATCATCGGAAATGCGAAGTCAGAAGAGAGTCCAGAGTGCCAAGGAAAGTACCAATGCGGATGTTGATGACTTCATGAAGCGACTGAGCGAATTCGTTCGCGGTACGCCCGCTCGAGGTCTACGAGATCCGAGGTGATCCAAAAGCTCTTGAGAGCTGTATATACTGTGGCTCGTTTTTTCGGATCAGGTATGAGGAGGTGTGTCACGAGATTTTTCGCTGTATTAATAGTGTGAAAAAAGGTCAGCACCAGGGAGAAAGAATGTACTGATGTATACATCGGTCACAGGTAGAGAGGCTGCCTGTTATCACGCAGAGAGACTAAGGCACATGCAGTACACGTACCGTTTCTTAGCGAAGCCCAGACAGATTCACAAAAATAGACTGTTCCATCAAGGATGCGCTGTTTCGTTAGTTCATCCTGAATGTAAGACCTGCTGCGAGAATCCCATAAGATCACCGCTATCCTTGCCGTCCTTTACAGTCGGGACGGTATCGTCGTCACGCATGTCCTTCGGGTCGCCGTAATCGAATGGATGACTGCCCCTAAATAGTCGTAATTCGCGCATCAGCTCCGGGAAAACATCACGGGTGATGAAAGTAAAGTCAACGGGATGGGTCCAATGAAAGGGTTTCAAAAGAAAAATGGCATACGTCAACATTGCAAAGATAACGATTCCCGCACTCCAGCAATCTGCTGGCATTCCCACATAGCCCAGATTTTTGTTTTCCAATGCACGTACACCTTCTGGAGGGAGATATGAGATAGTACCGCAAACATGGAGGGTCTCTTCATAAGCTCTTGGACGAGCAAGACCAAAGTCGGCGATCTGGATGCGAGGGTAAGGGCCAGGGGAGTGCAACAGAATGTTCTCTGGCTGAGTCAGGAGTGGACGTTAGGGCGAACACAGATGGAGATTGGAGGCAAGGAGGAAGAGAGGAAACAATTGGAAAAAGAATCGTCAGCAACCATGTTACATGTGGCAGGGAGATGAAGAGAAGGTATTGACCTTCAAATCTGCAATTAGGACGCATCAATTATTTTGAGTTTGCATAGCATCGCCAGCAGTGTAGAAATGCTGAGGGCGGCACGACAGGGAAGGGCTGGATGTTAAAGCAAGCTTACCGCGATGTGAAATCATCTTGTCATGCAAATACTGAAGCCCCTTGAACATCTGGAATGTTATATATTTTGCTTCACCTTCGCATAACCTGCGCCGTGGATGATTTGTGATGTAGGTGAAGAGATCACCGCCCGTGGAAAGCTGAAGCATGATGTAGAGAAACTGCGAGTCATAGTCGAAAGCATAAACTCTGTTGATGTTTGGCTGGGATTGGGATAAACCGTATAGTTTTATGGAGGGAGTGGAGACGCGTACGTGATGGAGAGATGTCAAAAGAGTGGCTTCCTTCATTTCTTTTTTCAAATCGTTGCCCCCCTTTCGGCGGATGATCTTGCACGCCACCTGACGGTGTGCAGATGTATCGAGAGCAAGGTGAACAGATGCGTAGCTGCCTGTGCCGAGACAGTGCGAGGTGATACGGTACCGGCCCAAATCCTGAATATATTATCAACGAGGTCCGAACCTCTGTATCATGGCATACTTTGAATGCATGGGGTTGAGAGAGGACATCATGTGATCGCGTAGCAGGCAGATGCCTTGGGTTTAGGACACATTGAAATTCTGGACGGGAAGGATGTTTCGTGAAGCAGCGGGAAGATAAGGGTTGGGTGACTTACCTTGAGAGGCTGGGATCTTGAGCGTGTCTCCGTGCATGAGGATAGAAGATGTCTTGCAGATTTTGTGCCCGTTTATCACTATACCATTGGTAGACAAATCCTAGAGGGTATGGGTAGGACACGCCAAGGGCAAGGAAGCAACAAGTACCTGGCACGATATGATTATCCCCCCAGCAGCGGAGCGAACACTGAATATGGGAGGTGAACGGTGGAGAGACACGATGGGAGAACAGTACTTGCGCATATATCTTGCAATGGAGACTGGAAACGACAATATCAGGGATGACATAGGAGCTGTTTGTGATGGTTGGTGAGAGGACGAGGAGAGATTGGGGATGCAAACCAGAGTTTTGGATTTCTGCCAATGGTGATTGGATTTCCGATGCTCAGCATGAGCGCTGGATTAGCGGTGAGCTGTGAGCGGAGGAGAGGAGGGAGCGGAACCTTCGGTGCAACCATCTGGGGTGGTGGTGAGGAGGCTGGCACATACATCTGGTGACGAATTAGCGACGGCGGGGGACAAGGGAGGGGCTGAGGGGACTGGCTGGGTGAGGGCGTCGACAGTTTGACGCGTCCTCATCGTGGACGGGAGCATCAAGGGGCGGTCGCGCCGCGTCGATAAGGGTGGTCACGTGCATGGGTGGCTGATTTGAGAAGCACTGTGGTTGCGAGGGAAACAGGTGCCGCCACTGACGCACGGACCGCCACGACGGCAGAGGCAGCGAGCGGCGTGGAACGCGTGCACTGTTAATGAAAGAGATGTGCAAATTAAATGGTCTAGCGGATGGAGTGAGGAACTTGCTTGGATGTGTCACGTTTTCCACCCTTTACACGAATTGCGGTGTCTAATCTCTTCCGTCCCTACAACGCACTCTCCACCGAGTGCGTGACTCCTCCCTCGCCTTTCTTTCGTTCATTGATCCCCCTTTCTTCCAAACGCTGGCTCGCCCTTCCCTTACACCCGCACAACCCCACTTCTTCGTACGATACAACCCTTGAAACGTCGCTTTTTTCGATCCTTGCCAGCCATACCGTCCATCCTCGGAAGCAGAGCAAGGAGAATGTCCTTCTTCTCCAGGAAGAAGCACCCCAGTGCATCCCAGCTCGCTGCATCAAGTGTTACCATCGCCCAGACCCCGTCCCAGGCTCTCGCTCAGCTGGCTGCCAAGGAGGTTCCACAGCAATCAAATGATGGGTGAGTTCCTTTATTCTCGTTTATACCTGCTCATCCAACCCTTCTTCTCCGATTCCCGGGTGTCTTAAGCACAACTGCCCAGAATGGTCCTCAGTCTCAGCAGCCACGCCAACAACAGAATCGTGGCCCGGTCACAAATCCTGCTCCTCACCCTTCGCAAACCTCCTCGCCGCAGCCCCAGCAACAACCTCAACAACGTCCTGCATACCCTTGGTCCGCCCGCCGCCTCCTTCTTCCCCCACCCCTCGTGACGCCAAAGCCTGGCGTAGTACCTCCGACTTCTCCTTCCCCCCCTCCGTTTCCTCGTTACGGTCACGCGCTTCCCGCAACTGCCAGTGCTAACGGAGAGCTCTACCTGTTTGGTGGTCTTGTCCGTGAAGCAGCTCGCAATGATTTATACCTCTTCTCGACCAGAGATTTGAGTGCAACCTTGGTACAGACCGCAGGAGAGATACCCTCCCCGAGAATTGGCCATGCGAGTG
The DNA here is from genome assembly GCA_025782845.1 of Boletus coccyginus. Classification (NCBI taxonomy): domain Eukaryota; kingdom Fungi; phylum Basidiomycota; class Agaricomycetes; order Boletales; family Boletaceae; genus Boletus; species Boletus coccyginus. Next base: position 43,179 of record JAHZSR010000056.1, on the reverse strand, counting down.
CCATTGTCAGCAGTGTATTAATTGTGTGGGGTGGTGATACCAAAACGGATCCAATGTCTGACCCAACCGAAAAGCAAGATGATGGCCTCTATCTCCTTAATCTTGGTGAGTAATTCCGACCTGTATTGCCCATGGTTCTCCGAAAGTGTGCTGGACTTTACTAACATCTCCATGTCCCTGACTGATAGTATCGAAGGAATGGACCAAAGTATCCATGTACGGGCCCTCGCCATCAGGACGATACGGTCATGCTGTGACTATGGCTGGGACCAAGTTTTTCGTCTTCGGTGGTCAGGTGGATGGAGAATTCATGAACGATCTGTGGTCCTTTGATCTCAACACATGTAAGTAATCAGTTTTCGTTTTTCTTCTGATGGACTTGATCACACTATCTCATCGTCACCCCTCTCGCGTTCCTCGCGATGCCTATACACTGCACTTAAATGTGGCGCCTTGTACCAATAGTAAGGACTCAAACTCAGTGGGAACTCTGTCAACCTACAACCACTGATCGGCCGGCTCAACGGACTGGACATATTTGTGTTACGTTTGGGGATCGCATCATCGTGTAAGTCTCTCTTTGCACTTTCTCGGCTATCGTTGACCATGCCATACTAGCTTTGGAGGCACTGACGGCCAATACCACTACAATGACACTTGGGCCTACGATGTCAACACGCGCAGATGGACAGAACTTCAGTGTATTGGTTTTATTCCTTCCCCGCGGGAGGGACACGCAGCAGCTGTGGTGGATGATGTCATCTACATCTTTGGAGGGAGGGGTGTCGATGGCAAGGATCTGGGAGATCTAGCTGCATTTAAACTGTCCAGTGAGTTTCCTTGTTTATATATAACAGATATCATTTTCACTATGTGATGAGCGTTGGCGGCTGTGGTCTTGTCATTTTGATGAAGTTGGGACTGATCATGCTTGCCACACAGACCAGCGATGGTATATGTTTCAGAACATGGGTCCTGCACCAGGTGCGAGGTCTGGCCATGCAATGGCTTCAATGGGAAGTAGAGTTTTCGTGCTTGGTGGAGAGTCGTTCACGCCTACAAGAGGGGACGATCACGGGATAATCCATGTCCTTGATACCAGTGTGTCCATCGTCGCGTTATTTTACTCTGCATAACCCATTGACTTTTGTTGCTGCTAGAGCACATCAAGTACCCCGAATCCAACAAGGTGGTGCCACCAAATCCGAACGGAAGTACAACTAACTTGGCACGTAAATCATCTACAACACCCTCTCCACCAGGTAGCCAGCCTGTACTGTCATCCACTCTAAACGGGACTCGTGCGATGTCCCCTACAGGTCCTCATTCTGACACAGAAGATCTTCGACGTGCTATGTCCCCACCCGGAACCCGTCCAGGGACAAAAACGCCAAACGGCACGGTTACACCCACAGTGGCCCAGAATCCCGCGAGCATGTCGAACCCAGGTACAAATACAAAAGTCAAAGCTCCAGTGCGCCCTCGACGAGACGAAGTGGAAATCCTTGGAACCGACGACGGGCATGCTACAGATACAGGAGTTACATCCGAGAGTGCGAATGGCGGGTCCACGGTAACAAGAGCAACGGAACGATCACCGACTCCGACGGATCCGCAAGTGCAAGCGCAGCGCGCAAAGAGTCCCACTACGTTTGGCACTGCTGGCAGGGCAATGTCGCCTGTGGGAGGTAGCATTGATGGACAACAGGGACAACCAGCCACAATGACCAACGTGGCTATGAGCGTGAATAGTAGCCTTGCTGCGCGCAGTCCTTCGCCTATCGTCGACAGGAGTAAGCCTCCACTGGATGCGTTCTATCAGAGTTCTCCTTCTGTCACGCCCTTGGGCAGCAGCAGCTTTACGCACTCACGCGGCCACTCGCAGCAGAAGTTCGGCAGCACGGGGAATGTGACTGCCGATCTCATTCGGGATTATAAAGCAAAAGAAATGGAGGTGGAAATGTTGCGCAAGCGTGAGGCTTGGATGAAAACAACACTTTTGAAGGCATCTCGGTCAGGATTTGTACAGGTGGATGAAGAGTTCCTCGAGGCTGAGACCTTCAAGCTTGGAGCGTCGACCAGTGACGAACAATCAAAGATGGCGGATATGATCTTGAACTTCAAACATTTCAAGACGCAAATACAGGTGAATATTTTACTCTCAAGTTGGCTGCGTCTCGGGCCAATCTTCCAAATATTGATCGTGAACCATTGTGACATATACTGATCTGGATTGCTTAGACGACACTAGCCAATCAGGCGAGAGATGCCTCAGATCGGATTGCGGATGCTGAACGCATGAAATCTGGTGCTATTCAAGAAGCAGCGTATTATCGCGCCAAGCTCACCGCGTACGAGGCCAGTTCGCACTCGGATGTCGCTCGCGCTGAACGTGAACGCGTTGCGGAGCTCGAACGGCATCTCGCCACTCTCATGTCCGAACAGACAATCATGCGCCGCAAGGTCGATGAACTAAGCGATTCTTTATCGCTGCAGACGACTCTGCTCGAGCAAGCTGAGACGCGAGCGGCAGACGCCAACAAGCGTGCAGATGCGCTCGAGGAATCTCGCGATCGCAACCTCCACGCACTCTCTGATCTCCAGGCCAGTCATATTACTATGGAAACTGCTGTTCGGGATCACGCCGAGCGCCTACTCGGGCAAACGTCTTTGCTCGAGCAAAAAGATGCCGAACACAAGCAAGTTAAGAGCCAAATACAAGAACTCGTTCTACTCCGTGATCAGCATATCCGCGCCTTGGATCAAGCACGCACAGCCCTCCAAGCACAGACTTCTCGATCTGAGGAAATTGATACAGCCCACCAACGCGCGCGGGGTCAAGTCAGTCAGCTAGAGGTTGAGCTTGCTGAACTTAGAGGAGAGCTCGAGGCGCGCACATCGGAGGTGGAGTCTCTCCGGATCCGGCTTGCAGAGGTGGAGAACTCGTGGGCCAAGTCACGTGAGGAAGCGGATGCGTTCCGGGCATTAACTACCGGAAGCCTCGGAGAACTGTTGGATTCCCATCGTGATCTCCGAGCTGATGAAGACCGACACGCACGTGTGCATGCTGAGAAAGTCGAGGCTATGGAGATGGAAACCGCATCGCTCAGGAAGATGATCAAGGAAATCACGCAACGTTTGGAAGAAGCACAGAACGAACTTGGTGAAGAGCGTCAGAAGTTCCGAGACTCGGAATCTGAGCAAGCTTTTCTGCGTTCTCAGGTCATCGGGCTTCGCGCTCAGTTCTCCGATTCTACCTCGGAACACGGGCGTCTACGCAAGGACTTTGCGGAAAAAGAAAAAGAACTTCGGGAAGCCCTCAAAGAGGCGGCTCATACGAATGTTCGGTTGTCGATGCTTCGGAATTACCTCGCTGAAAATGGACTCAACCCGGAGTCGGAAGAGTCTATGACCCGTCCTGATGCATCCCGGATAGCTGAACTCGAGAAGCAGTTGGACGAGCGTATCCGGCTTAACAAGATTTCGGAACGCGAGCTCGCTCAAGCTGTCAGAAGAAAACAAGATGCTGATGCCCAGATAACTACTCTAACGTCCCAGTTGGACCGCTCCCGCTCTAGGCAGAGTCCAATTGTTGAGAGCGACTCTGCCGCGGAAGCTCGGGCTCTCGAAGCTGAAAGCAAACTCGAGGAAACTGAGCGCACCTATAAAGCGAGGATGCAGCAGATGGAAGAAGATTACCAGCTTGCTGTTCACTATGTGAAGTGAGCTACGATATAATCATACTACGAACGATTTCTTATATCATTCCTTCATGCAGAGGCACTGAAAAGATGATGCGGAGGATGAAGGACGAATTGACGAAGCAAAAGACAGCGAATTCTGCCCTTCAGGCGGAGCTTGACACGGCACGTGGACGCTCAAGCACTGAACCTGGATCACGAACACGCACCAACGGCAGCAGTACACCTGATGACAGTCATGATCTGCTGCGCTCCCAGCTCATCGAGGCACAAAAGCAATCTCAGCGACTAACAAATGAGAACATAGACCTGAGCCAACGTATCGAGGCGCTCGAGAAGGACCTGGCATCGATGAGAGAAAACCTAATAGTCTCTCAACGAGAATCAGACGACCGGTACTCGCGAGTGGAGGAACTCAAGCATGAGGTCGAGAAGCTCAATGCCACGTTAGGCCATCTACCGGAAAGGTTCGGATGAAACGGCTGTCGAACAGCTCACCCAAGAGAACACCAACCTCAAACGGGAGAACGAGCAGCTTTCTCACAAGATACATCTTCTTCTCGAAGTTGATCAGCCTTCGTTCAATCGTCCGTCGAGCATGTCCAGCTCAGAGAACTTTGAACATCTCTCCAGCGAGCTAGATGATTGGCAACGGCAACTTGCCAGCTCGATGAGCACGCGCCGGCCGATAAGTGATTTCGAATCCTCGCCTCTGGGACACATTCGGGTGGGTTCACGATCATGACACTGGCTTGGTGTATCGTCACCGATGTTTCTTGCATATATACATTTCATACCATTATTGCCTTGATTGCTTTCCCAAATACTTACACTCGTTTCGATTTGCGAGTTCGTTGCAATAATTCTGTTTCTTCCCATTTCGTTCCATCCACTCAACCAGATATAATCACGCATGAGTTGTGGTGCTGTGCTATGCGGCCTCTGCAGCCCTCTGGGTCCATTCCATCGCCTTCTGCTTCACAACCGTAGCACCTTCCTCATCACCCAATTTGCGCTCCAGATCTAGCCATTTCTTGAAAAATGCCCTGTGGTGACTCGAAGTGAGTGGGACACCCATATGTGGATACGAATATGTACTTCGCCTTGTGGCTTGTCATCTTAATTGCAAGGACGTGATTGAATAGGTTTCTGTGACGCCGTTGAGTATGTTCTACAGATGAGATTCTAGAACCTACCGCAAATGTTGAATGTTTCCTTTGCTGGCCTCCATGTCCATGTAGACAGACCAAACGTCCCATCGTTTGGGATGTGAATCGACAATACCTTCGAAAATTGTCCTCCCTCGTTCAGCGTCGCCAAGCTTGTACTCTAGCTGTGCAAACTTGGATATCGTTTTAAGGTCTGGCAAGTAGAGTGTTCATCAAGCACACATACGAATATGCCCACATACGTTTCCGTTTCTCGAGGCTCTGCAAGGAGCGCGACAAAAGCTTGCGTGCATCTTCTACTAGCCCGCGTCGAAGGTAATGTTCACAGAACAACGTCCAAACCTTTGAACTCTGTCCAAACTTTTTGCATGTTCGCTTGTATTGTTCTTCCGCTTTCTGTCAAGTTTTCAGGGCGACGGTTGCGAGAGCAGCAGTGCATTTCGGCGAACCTCGTATTTTTGACTTTCACCAAAGATGTCTGCAAGCCGCAGATGTATCGTCTTGGAGTCGTTGTAACGCACCGCGTCTTTGAAGACAGCTCCTATGGTGGTGTCTGTACCATATACGTTCTCCAAATTAAGGAGCGCTATCCAGACGTTGAGCTTCTCTTGTTCCTCTCGGAAATGGATGGTTTGAATAGCGCGTTTGCCAATGGCTCGTGCCTTGTCGATCTCCGAGAGTTGCAGTTGGAAGGACATATACTGGATCCAAAGATAAGAGGAATCGGGGGATCCTAAGAGCATTCGTTCGAAGTCGGCGTTCGAATCAGGCAGCTTCGTCTGCATGTCAGCGGTGACATCCATCTCTATTTCCTTGCGTCTTTTCCGCTTCTTTTTCTCCCCTGAGTTTTCCTCGCCATCACTCTGATCCGATTCCGATTCGAGTCCGGACTCCTCATCGGGTCTGGTGTCGTTCACAAACCACTGGAACCCGTTAACCTTGAGGGAAGGAACATCTGTGTCCTGACGTCCAAGCAGTTTCTGAAAATCGATGGGGTCAGATGGCGCGAGGTCAACTTGCATGGAAATGTCGTCCCCATCGTCGTCGTCGTCCCCACTGCTATCTGTGAGTAGCTCCTCGTTGTCTGAATCGGAATCGTGCGGATGTTCTTCATCAGAATCACTTCCATCGAGAGCTCCATGCATCTCGAGCTCGTTATCCTGGGGGCTCTCGGAATGCGATTCTACTTCATCCCCGTCACCAGCAAAGTAGGAAGGCTTTAAGCCCAGCGAGAGCTGTCTCTTCTCGAGATCGCGAGAAATAATGAAAGCTCTCACACGATCACCTTCGCGAAACGTGCGCAGAGCGATGGTAACATCCGCGTCCTTGTTATCCGAGAGCTAACAGAAGGGTTGGCGGGGATGGCGAGACGGCTGACTGGTAACTTGCCTGAGATTTATGACACAGACCACTGATCTTCGAGCCCCCGATCTCAATGAAGATCCCGTATTGTTCGATGCGCTTGACTCGACCGATGACCTTCTGACCTTCTCGAAGATCGCTGAAAGTCAGTGAGTTGGGCGGCGTACGTGTCAGGTCACCGGAACGGAAGGTCAACTCGACCTTCTTGCTCGCAGTGTCCACGCTAGGACGTTGTCAGTGAGCTCAACATGACGTCAACGAATCCACATACTTCAAGATCCGACCCCTGACTAATTGGTTGACAACGAACCGACCCTTCCAATCTTTTATGTACTGCGAATCGCTTTCAGCACTTAAACTGTTAGGAGGCAATCCAAGCCATACTTCATCAAAGAGTTCCTTAATTTGAACTCGCGCATCGATCCCTCTCCCGAGCATCACGAATAACCCATGTTCTGCGATACTCTTGATGAAACCCCTCACAGTGTCTCCAACCTTGAGATCATCGATGCTATTTATTTCGCGGTCCACTGGCTGTTTAGCATCATCTGGTGAAAGCCTCGAGGCGCGCGTGGAGAGGCATAGGTGATTCCTCGATTTGTCAATGCCGACCACCGCAGCCCTCAGGATAGAATCTACACCAGGGAAGGGATTTCCGGTTTCGTAGTCGTCTGAAGTATCGGTTGGGTGCAGAGAGCCAAAGATACGAGTGGTGAGCTTGATATGGGCGCCATAACGTGCATATTTAGTCACCCGTCCACCAACGGTCTGTCCAACGGTGACATTATCCATAGACAACGTAACTTTCTTCTGTCGATCGCTTTTCGAGTACCCATTGACAACAACAAAGCTTTTTTCGGGGTTGCGAGATACCACAATCAGCGAGGTAATGGAAGCACCTGACTTCAAAGACGTCTTGAGCTCTGGCACGGTTGTATTCCAATGACGTGCCAAGCTCGAGAATGAGATGAGCGCGCGGACATCGGATGGCTTCAGTGAAAGCACGACATTCAACTTGTGTAGCTGAGTGACGACACCCTCAACCACGTCGCCTATAAGAACGCCGGATATGTCGGTGATACCCGAGGAGAACGTGGATGTCGCTTGCCGGATGCTGGCCACAATTCGTTGCGTTTCCGGGTGCACAGATATGATGCGCACTTTAATCACCTTTCCAGGTGCATATACACCGGTAAGCTTTGCACCAGTTTCGCTAAGGAAATTTTAATTGGGTGTGACTATACCTGCCGCAAAAGATCATACCTAGCTTCACGTGCAGGCACTATAGCCTTCACGTTGTTAAAGAACTCGACCATGAGATGCTTGTCCGTGACCCGAAAAACGACCGCGTGAGTGAGAACCCCAACCTTGGCATCAGAAAAGGAGGTCAAGATGGGCAACGTGGTGTCCAATAGTGTTTTTTTAGCCGTTAACACAACGCGACTCCACTCTGGATCGACTGTGAGCACCTTGGGGTTGATAAGCATACGGGAAGGCTATGACGCTACCAGCACGTACACGGCAGTTTATACGCCCTCCAACTTTGAACTTCCTAGAAGGATGCTTGAGAGGTATATCGGCATAGTGTACGGGCCAGACCACTCCGTCCACATTTCCAGATATAGACACAAAGAGCGCAGTATCCGTCAATCGTTTTATTATCCCTTTCATTACCTCACCGACTTGCACTTGACCAGCCTGCAGAAACCTTTGTTCCAAGACAGATGATCGCAGAGAGAGCTGTAAAATTCCGTCGAATGGATGGTGGCCAATTACGCGTGCCTTATGGAAAGTATTTACTCTCCATGGTCCGGATGACGCCGACACAGTGGGTATGTGTTCATCCGAAACATGTGAGATCTGGGTGTCATCAGTCGGAATTAAGGCGTTGGCCACTGGGATGCTTACATGAACAAAACCCTCTTGGTGCGGTTGTATCTCCACAACTAACCCTCTCTCTACTTCCACCCGCTGCACTTTGACCGAGTCCAGGACAGTCCCTACAGGGAAAAGGACGTGTAAAGACTGGCCCTCGTCCGTGCTTTTGGGTTGAAGTCTGATATGGTGTTCTGCAAGTGTGACAGCGAACCGCGGTGGAGTTGTTCCTGGAAGATCGTACAACACCCTTGCCTTTACTCTCTCCCCTACTTTGAGAGATTTTTTAGATGTGTTCGGCAAGTGAAATTCGTCGGCCATTGCACCAAAGAAGCCCAGGATTTGTAAATTTAGGCCATCCGAAACCACGGCGGTGACCAAGGCTTGAACTAGTGACCCTGGTAATACGGACGAAACGGTGGTCACTTCGGAGACCTGACAAGGGTTCAGCTTGGTCAATGGTATGGGCTGATAACAAACCTTACCAAACACGAGACAAGTACATCGGGATCGTTGGTGAGAGTACAAGTACGACCATTCGACGACATTTTGATGACGGAAACATTTATAAGTGCCCCAACTTGTAGTTTTGACTCCTCGGAACCATCCTTCCAAGCTTCTTTGAACGACAGGAATCCAGATATTCCAGATACACCAAGCTCGAGGATGTACCCATGGTCTTCGACACTTTCCACAGCCGCGCTCAAGGACTGTGATGTGAGATAAGTGTCTCGTCTGTTCCATTGCTGAGAGAGACTCACATAGCCAGCTTTCAGATCGACTTTCCGTACACCAGTGTTGACTTTTTCTGGGAGGAGACTGAGCTCAACCCTTCGACTAGCTTTGATGGCATCATCACGAACACGTCCAAGTCCGGCCACATCAGTTGTGCCGGGAGCATGTGTACTTATTACGACGGCACGGACGTATTGCCCAACGTAGAACAGATCTGTTAAGTCTGGAACTTGGGTAGAAATTTCTGATTTATCGTCATCAAGTTCTCCATCGTCGACGTCATTCATGGACTCGAGTCGCTTGGTGAGCTGAGACGTGATTTGAGTGATCGGAACGTGAGCGAACAGTTGGTTAGGCAGAGAGACCACGATAGCGAGAGGTTGTATCGACATCACTTGACCAAGTATCCTCATCCCTGGAATGAGACGCTACAAGAAATTGGCATCGATAAAGCAAAATCAATTCAAAACCCACCTTGTAATTTAGGTGTTCGATACGGATAGTATCTTTTTTCTCTATCTCAGCCTCTGTAGCTTTTCCCCTGACGTCGGACTTGCGCCGTTTACGCTTCACTTGGGTTTGCTTTGTAGACTAGGAGACATAAACTCAATCCTGCAACACGATCGGGCCACTTACAGCAAATAGTTCCTGGTCTGCTTCCCTGACTCCCTCTGCTCGAATAGTTTTGACCTCAAGCGGTGTCAGAGTGGTTCCGCCTCCACGCGGAAAGTCAATCTCTTCCAAGGTCATTGCAGATGTAGAGGGGACCGAATCCCCACTGTGGGTCTTTTTCTCTGACTTCTCCGACAACTTGGTCTTCTTCGACTTTTGGACAAAGGCACCATCATCGAGACGACGCTTGTGTCCCGCCATACTAACTCGGAGCTAGGTCGAAATTCGGTGAGGGACCACAAAAGCCGAAAATGAAGCTTCCTGGATCTGACGAGCCTAAGATGTGAGCCGCTATGCTCGGTCAATAAATTTTGGCAAATGTTGCAGGAGTCGTAATCCGAATCGGGCAAGCGACTAACATGAATAAACCTCGACGTTGCGACCTTTCGACACCTGACTGCTAACTTGCAACTCCAGGCTAAGGCAAAACATACGACAATGGGTACGATCTTGTTTTAACCGTTCCAACAATTGCTGACCCTCACTCTCCTCTAGATTTTCAGGTCCGTTCCTACTAGCTAGCATCGTCTTCCTCATTGTTCACCTTTTAATTCGCGTAGAATCGTGTGGGTTCCAAGTTCGGCGGCGGAGGTGTTGCTGGCGCATCGGAGACCAACGTCGACAGGAGAGAGCGCCTCAGAAAGCTTGCGTTGGAAACTATTGACCTTGCAAAAGTACGTATACCTTTTTTCATTTATTTCAGGCGTCTCTAATTCCTCGCAGGATCCCTACATTCTACGCAACCATCTCGGATCTCTCGAATGTCGGCTGTGTTTGACGCTCCACACGAATGAAGGATCATATCTTGCACACACACAAGGGAAAAAACATCAAACAAACCTCGCCAGACGGGCAGCCAGGGATGCGAAGGAAACTCAATTGATGGTAGCCCCCGCCCAGTCCAGTGTACAGCGAAAAGTCTTCCTTAAAATTGGCCGACCAGGTTACCGGGTGACGAAAGTTCGTGACAGGGATACCGGAAAGGAGGGTATGATGGTGCAAGTGCATCTTCCCCAGATCAAACCAGGCGTCATCCCCCGACGGCGGTTCATGAGTGCTTGGGAACAAAAGAGGGAGCCACCAAACAAGGCATACCAGTATTTGATTGTGCGTCCCTCTGATTATAAAATGTGGGAGACCTGACATGCCCTTAAAAAGGTTGCTGCTGAGCCATATGAAACAATCGCTTTTCGCATTCCAGCGAGAGAAATAGAGGACGAATCCGATGATGCTGGATATTGGAATTGGTCACATTGGGATCCCGATACAAAGCAGTACACCTTCCAGTTCATGTTCCGCATGTCTTATTGATTGTACCTCGATGTAATTTGCATTGAAGCATCCATCTCCTCTTTTAACCCGAGCGAAATTAGCTCGATGGGGTTGTAATCTACACCCATGGGTCACCGGTCATGCGTTACACAATTTGCGCCCCGTCGGGAGGATAAATCAAGGACCAGCACACCAGTTCTGAGTCTTCTGACCACGTATCAACACACGAAAATATGGATCAATTGCGCCGCTAAGCCGTGTGGTTCGCTCCATTCTATGTGAACAATTTATATCGATACTAGAGTGGCAGTAGGATGGTATAGTCAATGATGATGATCGATGATCGGTGCTACTCGGGTTTGCTGAAATAATGTTACCTCGGATGCTCACAGCATGGAGGGAGAGGGCTGTGGAGGACGGTGAGGGCATTTGTTCGTTCTGGCCACCCGTAGAGTTCATCCAGATGAATCTCTTGTCCCGTCGGCGCACGTTCATGTGGCTCAGGTCTTGTGATAGCCCGATTCAAGCGAACGTTGCTTAGTAAATTACGTACAAAGGACTGAGTTGTCATCCGCAGCGAAGCTTGGCGGAGACAAGCAAATTAAGCTGGGACTGTAAGTACGCTTCAGTGAAACGACTGTTTGATCTGTCAGGTCATTGGCAGGCGTCATGTGTATATATCGCAAATGGTAGCTATGGGGCTCTTGAAGAATCCTCGAATAATGAGGTTAATTTTGACACCTCCTATCAATCACCTCGAATTAAGGCGTAACTTTCCCATCTAACTGAAAGTTTCATTTCAAGTGACGTGTAGATAAACATGAGAGCAAAATTATCATGATGCCGACTGAACCCCGAATACGATATTACTCTGTGAAATAAGAAACACCGGATGGTTATGGTGAACGTCGTCTGAACATGATCTCTGCCGTCCGGTTGGGTGAACAATTCATCATGAACCATTGGTCTGGTGGCCGAACTCCGTCCTTTAGCTTCATGTCATAATTTAGCACCAAGTGAGCCATCATTGCAGTCATCACGGTTGAAACAAAGAAACGTCCAGGGCTGCACAAGATCAGATTTACAGCGATCAGATATGGAACGTCAATGAGAGGTGGCCCGTGGACGCACCAGGCCCGATTTCCGTGTCCAAATACCAAGTATAGTCGATTAGTGGACGCAAGCCTAGATTTCTGCGATGGCTCCTCTGTTAAGAAGCGGAACGCGTCAAATTCAGACGCGTTTTCGTAATGGCGATCATCGAGATGCATAGGCACGGAGGCTACAGCAAGGTGAGTGCCAGCAGGTATTGTTGTCCCATCAGAGAACGTAATGTCTTCCATGGCTTTCCGAACGACGGGGACTAGAGCGAACGAGGATCAATACCTTAGCAACAATAGTGCAGGAAATTGACCCACAGAGACTCGTGCCGCTAACTCTCTGAGACTCCCTCAGGAAGCTTTCCATCTTCACTAACATCCCCATCGACTCCTTCGTCCACCCATGTTGCTCAGTTACCTCTCGCACTTCCTCGCGCAAGGGCTCTATGTATTGTGGGTGTGATGTGAGATTCAACAGAGCTTGAAGGAGAGTCTACGTCGAGGCGTTAATGGTGCTCTCTCTCAAAGGGTGGTACAGACCTGAGTTGATGTATGCAGAGACGCGAAGTTTAATATGAGTATACGTAAGCAGATGCTACGTAGATTCCTATCTTCAGGTTTGGACACCTGAAGAAGCCAGGTGATCATGTCATCCTAGAATTAAGCCATAAGCTCGCATACGGTCGTGGGAGAAGCAAGGCGGACCGGAAGTTCATTGTCGAGGTTACCGTTGTATCGCCTTAACCGTCCCTCTACGATAGGCTGCAGTAAAGCCATGCAACGCTTCAGGCTGCTAGGCGTGTTAGTTAACAGGCGACCAATGATTCTGGAAGCCAAGTAGTCCATATCATTGCACCATCGGTGGTAACGGATGTGCTCACGGATGCACCAGCTTTGGAAAGAAGTTTACAAGACTAGCTCGGAAAATTATTTGCAGAGCAAAGTTCGATAGGACATCGGCAAATTGGGGAGATTGACCTACGGACGGAGCTGAGCAACCGCTTTGGGGTGGCAGACAGGGCGACTTACAAATGGGTTGTCCAACAAAAACTCGGTTGCTTGTACGGCATGTCGCTTTCATCACCGCGGAATATGCGGGAACGCTCACCCAGCCTATGGGGAATGTAGTCGGACCTAATTCGCAAAACTGTCAAAAAGTGACGCTCACCGAGTCCACTAGGGGGAAGGATGTCATCGAATGTCTGACATATCTCATGATGGATGTCGGGAAAGAGATTACCGAGCTTGCGTCTGAGCTGGCCTTGAAGGACGGTGACGTGGTAGGGGTGTGTCTGTGCCTCAAGGCCGAAGGTGTATTTGACTTGGAGAACCTGAGTGTTGTTGGTACGGGAAGATCGATGGTGTCAGGGAAAAGGGGATACATACGTCTCTCATTGCGTGATCGAAGGATAGTTTGTCGTCGGGAATTTTGCGGAGCTCCTCTACCAGTTCAGGGCCTGTCAGCACGACCATCCATCGATCCATCATCGGTACTTTAAAAAATTTGTCCTTGTGCTAGATTCCGGGTGAGCCCACTAAACGGTAAATTTTGGGTTGACTGACCAGGTCATAGCCTTGCTGGACCATCGATCTGGCGTGCAGAATGAATTTTGCGGCGCCATAGTACGACAGAAGGGGGCCAGATGGTCCGACCGAAGGGATATCATTGAGCTGCAAGGGTTGGTCATGGAAGGTAAGCACGACGACGACGACGACGACGAGAGTTGGACATGCCTTAGATGGCCATCGGACACGATCAATGATAATAGCAATTACAAGAGTAACAGCCAAACCATATTGCAGAAGACTAGCGCTGTCCATGGGCGGAATGTCGGGGGCAGAGGGAGGCGGAGGGCATTTCGGGCAAAGCTCCCATGGAGGTAGGTATTTATGTCGGGAAAATGGAATTAGAGTTAGAACGCTCTTAGGTACGGTTAGATTAGATTCAAGAATCCACGCAGTGGACATTCAAGGATTTTCTACCCGGTTTTATTGGATCAAGCGCATGGGAAGCGGCCGCAGTTACATACTTATAGTTCTGACTGGCCCGTATCATATCCTCGATGCGGCTCCATGGAAATTCAGAGCAGCCTCAATTCGATCGCCTTTGCGATGGAGGATGAGGTCTTCTGCAGACGATATCACGAAAAAAATCATATGGCCAAGGCATCTCCGCGTTTCTGCCCTTATCGGGCGTCGAACCTCCGCACACGCTGTTTCAAATGAACGGACTCGTCGGCCCACGCGACGAATTGGTATCACTCGAGTACGTATTTGGGCCGCAATTTTTGGACCTCGTGTTGTAGACCGCTGGCCAGCATTGACAGGCCACCAGATTCTCGCGTAATCGCAGAAGAATACATACTCTCATTGAGTTCCGCTGCAGAACGTTTGTGCAGAGAACGCTCAGGTCAAGAAAAGCACTATTTTCATACGAGCACAAATGTGTCCGACAATGCTGCATTGCAGTCTCGTTCGAGTTACAAAAAACTCGTCTCGTTTTGGCATCGAAGCTCTCGAAGGTAACTTTCATACACCGAACATGGGATAACCATGAATTTTGCTGTTCACATTAACGTGTGATCATAATTATGGCGAGTATAAGATAGCACTTCGTGTCCGTGTATCAGCGCACAGCGCCAGAAAGTATCTAAGGCAAAACTACAAATCGCGGATGGTGGTTGATCACTGGAGTAGATAGATGGAATAGAAGACCGACTGAACGAGTAAGCCAAGCCATATCCGCTTCAAGAAATACATAGTTGGTGTCAACGGGACAAAAGGAGGACGACAACTCAGGTATCGCTCTTCCGTTTACTTAGCCTTCGCCGACGTGTCCTTTCTTTGGTTCCTTCGGCCTCGTTCACCGTCTTCGTTGAGGAGTTTCCCATTATCGGGATGGCATCGTCCTGGGACATGCCAGGTGCATGGTCCGGTATGGGCGTTTTTGCCGGGAAGGCAGACGACTTCTTCCGTAGGAGTCTTGGTTCTTGACTATACATAGCAGGCTTCCCTTGGAAATGCGCGCCCTCCAAGGTGTAATCATCCGGATATTCATCCTGCCAGGCTGGAGGTTCGGGAGGAGGAGATTTGTACTGTGGCTGGAGTGGGGCTGGCATCACAAGACGTTTCGGAAGGTGACGTATCCGCGGAGGATCCAAAGGCTGGGTTTGTATATTGCAAGAGGATTGTGCGATCGTGCTGTTTGCTGTACGAGAGCTGCTTAACGAGCGTACGCTTGTGTGTCGGGAATCATGACGTGGGAAAGCAACTATCGCGCTCTCCGTCGACTGTGTTTTCAGTGACTCTGTGGAATGAAACGAAGGTGGTGGGGTACATTGCGGCGATCGTGGAGGAGCTGAACTATGCAACCTAGATTCATATCGGGGCGGAGGAAAGATGGTCTTTTCTGGTTGATGGAGAGCATGAGGCGCTGCAAGATGATCGTGATGAAGTGGGCGACTATTAAGTGTGTCAGGTGCGTAGTCTCCGAGTAAGCGTCCCCGAGGAGCACGCAGGGATGATGACTTGCGGTTCTGAAAGCCGTCCCGAAGGTCCAGGGACGATGGGTCTTCAGGGGAATGCATCCGTCGGTTTGGTAGTGATTGGCGTCGGGAGTGGTCGGGTCGGGGGGGATTTGGATTTGGCTGACAGGGAAATTGATGCAGGGCCGCAGCTATACTGGAAGCGTGAGAGCTGTAGATGGTGTTGTGCTGAAGGATCTGGCCGGGTTCGAGGTGTAATGATAATCCCGTTTCACCATTGGCGGATAACACTGGGGAAGGAAGCTACACATGGCCGGTGTCAAGAGACAGCAAGTTGCATGATAGATCCTTGAACCTACTTGGTGTTGACCGGGAGGAAAAGGAAGGGGGTCGGACTGGGGGAATGCGATGAGCAAGATGGACAAATGTAAGCAGGTACTTAACACACCTCGCGCGTCGAAAGATGGGTGTTGGCTCTGCGAGGGCCAGGATTGCTGTTTATGCGAGGGAGGGTAGGCTGGGCAAGGTTGATACCGATCGCTTCGTAAGGTCCGTCGTGATGGTAGCTGGCTCCAAATGGGTCCGTCTCGTCCAACTCATCGATACGATCGAGTTTGTGGCGAGTGGTAAGGCGACGGACGAGGGCTTTCATTCTTGCTTTGCGGGGAATGTTGGTCGGGGCTGGTTTGAAGACCTGCCTCGCTGTGGTCTTGGCACTGACCGGTTTGGGTACGGGGTGGGGGGGTGGGGGTGGTTTTGAGAGGAGCTTGTGAGAGAGGGGTGATACGGGGGAAGGGAGGGCTGAAGATACGGTGGGTGTGGATGGAGAGAGGGGAGGGGACTTTGGAGGGCGTGCTAAGTAAGAGAGGGCATGGGGGAGGGGAAAGTGGGGATGGGAGCGAGGGTCAGGAGAGAATGCGGGGTCGTCGAGGATAGCGCGCGCGAGAGGAAGCTTGAAGCGTGGTGCAGACTGCCATGGATAATAGACACCACAGGCCATCACCGTTCGAGACAAAGGCTTGTTTGGTTATCCCCACCTTGAACCCGCACACATTGTACTCATGTCCGATCTCGCGCTCGTCCGCGCACAGATCAAGTCTTGGGAACGCGACTTTGCCTCCAGACATGGCAGAGACCCGTCCGTGCAGGACATTCGCGACCAGCCCTCCATCGGTGCGCCGTCTTTTCGACGTGTCTCCACACACTCACCCCAATCCAGCCAAGAAATACAAGCTCTACAAGAAGCTTTCCAAGCCAGCACCCACTCTCCCATCCACACCTCCTCGAGCCCGCCGTACGGCCGAGCCCGTCCCTCCTCTCCCTGGCTTCAACCCCTTCTCCCCCGTCAAGAAGTCCGCTAAGCACAATCCCTCCCTCCGCCTGTCGGCCTCTCAGGCTCCCCATCCAAACCCATTCGCATCCCCCGCCAAAAAAAAACCAAAGCCCTGTCCACCCACGCAGACCCCTTCTCCCGACCCATTCCCGTCCATCGTGCACCCAACCGCGAACGCGTCCTCTTCTCGTGGTCAATCCGTATCCACAACCGCAGTCTCTCGCGCTCGAAAGCGTTTACGTGGTGAACCCGTCTCGCCCTCTCCCAACAAACCAAAGCGCCAGCGCGTCCGCGCGCAGGCCCCCCCACCCATCCCCCAATTAGGACAGGACTCTTCGAACAGCGAGCACGAAACCGACCAAGAATTACCACATTGCAACTTTACCTCGGGTTTCGTGGCCGATTCCCCCATAAAGGCGCCTGCAGGTGGCAAGTCGTTCAAGCTGTTATTCGACGATGGCCTTCCTGCCCTCTCCATTGCACAGAGGCCCGTTGGCCCGTCTATCCCACAGATCGACTCTGGTTCAGGCGCACACTTTTCACAATCAGCTTCTTCCAATCCTTCTATTCCGACTTCCCTCAGGCCGCGCCACCACCTCAAGTCAAAGGGCGGCCCGGACTCTCGCGTTCAGGGGAAGCTTTCCCCCCAGATTTTCCCCACAAGAGACAACCTGCCCGCACCATCGCGCAAGTCCACATTCACATCGGTAGTTCCTCAAGCCTCGCAACTAGGGACATCGATGAAACGTACCCTCGACAGTAGTGATCCCGTGCCAGTACAGTCACAGTATCCGTTGATTCCGCCATCTCCGCCTCCGCAAGACTCGATCAGTCGGGATACTGGCAAGGGAAAGGTGAAAAATGCCGCCAGCCGGAAAAGGTTGAGAGTCGAGGATGAAGCAAGCGATGAAGGAGTGGAGAGCCCGGACGGCATCATTCTCAAAGTAGCGGTCGCCAGTTTGGATCGGGCCAAACACCGACATGCCGATGACCTCGAATGGGATCCATTACTACATCTTCGATCCTGCAACCACGATTCAGCTGCCAAGGATCAGATTGATGCAAATCGTCACACGCCGGGCACGTTCAGTGTGGACTTACCTGATAGATTCCACCGCGTGCTGGCAATTTCATCATCGCGAAGCCAGAATAGCACGGAGGAACGTGTCGTGCGTGGATTGTTGTATGGTGATCGTGTCGGGCACTATGATCCCTCCAGAGGGGGGGACATATGGGATGCTGGCGAAATAGATGAAGGTGCCCTCGGGGACGCAGAGACCGAGGACGATTGGGAAGGAGAACCCGTGCCCTGGGAAGTTGGGGAGCTGTAACTTCGTGCATTGTATGTGCTTATGCTAGGCTGTTCTGCTTTCACTTTGCAGTGCTTTCATATCAGTGGTTCCACGCCGCTTTGCTTGCCATGAAATGCAGGATCTAACAGGCGACGCCTGCTTCCCACGTGTCCACTGGCATTGAACGACTTCAACCCCGGAGGGAACAACCCGTCAATCCAAGGCTGTACCGCACTGCTCAAGGGCACCTGGGTGAGTGGATGTGCAAGGTATGCGCAACTGACCGCCTGATAGTAGTCGTTGCGCATGAGTCTGAACGTGCTTCACTCGTTTCGATTACACATGTCGGGCCGCACCGCTTACGCATGTGGTCAGCCCTCCGTGTCTCAAGCAGGGAGCGTGGCTCGCCTCTTGTTGGTACATTCCCCCACACGATTGGTCAATCTAACCAGCCTGCATCCACGAGTCAGTGACGAGGACAGCCTGGAAGGATCCATGGCGTGAACGCAGTGAAGGGTCCAACTTACCTATTTAACATCCTGCCCTTGCTTCCAATTCCTTGTTCCCCGACATCTGAGCCCCCATATCCTTCGACCGTAGCAACCTGAAAAGTATCTTAGCTTCCAATCCTCTTACCACCGCTGCTTCTTTACGACCATACCATGTTCCCTGCTCTATTCCGTGACCCCGAGGCCGCGAAGAAGCTCCTGGATACCATTGCCGAATCGCCAAATGGACGCCGCTCCATGTCTCGATTGGCACGCACCTGCAAGGCAATATGCGAGCCAGCGTTGGATGTGCTCTGGAGGGAGCTAGACTCGCTCCTGCCGCTCATCTCGTTGTTCCCTAGCAACATCATGAAGAAAGCCCGTCGTCCAGGGCTTGGTTTGGTTAGTCTTGTCCGCGAGTATTCTATACATTGCTGACAGGCCATAATACAGGCCAAGGCGCCAAACGCCGAGGACTGGGACAGAGTCCTCGCATATGGCGAACGTGTCCGCCGAGTTGCATACATCGAGTCATCTCCGAGTGTCTCACCTTCCGTCTTCGCCGTCATTGCAGAAAACCGCCCTGTACCCTACGTCTTACCCCACTTGCAGACACTCATATGGAGGGTAGACACTGCCGCCGGGTTGGAACGCTCTACACTTTTCTTGAACCCCGAGTTGCAGAGCTTGATCTTGGAAGTCGGCAGTAGGATTCCGCAGCTTGGCGCCTATCTCGTCAATGTTTGCAGCCACACTCAGCTGACTGCGTTCTCGTTCACCTCCCCAACCAGCCTTCCTGAAACCTTCACGGATCTCGTACGCTCACAGAACACACTTGAAAGGCTGGCTTTGGTTGCACCTGGAGCTTTGTCGTCGCAAGTTGGGCAATGGGCTGCTTCCTTACCTGCTCTCCACACTCTTGAACTGGACCTCACCGGAAGATCCATCATTGCCGTGGAAGGTTTCTTCGATGACATCGTCTCCTCTGGCATGGAAACTCCCAGCGACGCCTCATCCGACAGCGGGGTTTTTTCTGGTGATGAAATAGACTTCACGGAGATTAAGAAGTCGTCACTTCGCCTTACAGGCGACCTGCACGCAGGCGGCGTGTTCACGGATCTTCGGAGCCTCCAACTGACCGGGGAAGTTGCGAACATTGCCGTGTTCTTGAAGCACATCACGAGCGAGCTCACCAGTCTTGAGCTCGTCATTGAGGACCCCCCTGACATGGCTGACTGGCAAGACCTCTCGATGCTGATATGTGAGCGGTTTAGCCAGACGCTCCTTTCTCTGCGGATCGGTGCGACCGGTGCATCTCGGTTTACAGAGCTTGTTCGAGCGACGTCCCGTGCAGCTGCGGATCAACCCTCTCGCCATCTCCCACTCCAATATCTCTCCTTTCTCCCTACCCTCATCCGCCTCGAAATAGACCTTCCAGAGTCGACTCTCTTCTTCAATGAAGATTTGCGTTACGTCGCCAAGGCATGTCCCAACATCGAGACCCTCCGGCTGTGTCCCATGGCTCGATTTTCGGGTTCTTCGGGCCCAAACCTCACTTTGGAAGGTGTCGCGACCCTCACGCAAAACTGTAAGCGGCTGCAGAACCTTGCGCTCGTGCTAGATGCGCGCCAGGGATCCGCGGAGACGCTGTGTGCCATCGAGACTTCCTCGAGGTCGCTTCTTCGCCTCCACGTGGGCCACTCCAGTGTCAACGATCCTCTTCACATCACCATTCTTCTCAGTCACCTTGCGCCACACCTCGAGTCGCTGAAGTGGTTCCATGAGAAGAACCGTCCGGGCTATGTGGAGGCCAACGCTCAGGGGTGGCAAAAGGTATCGGATTGGCTGCCCCATCTCCAGGGCGTGCGCCTCATGGAAAGGGCGAAGGCTCTTGGAAGGGCTGGAAGATCCACGAGGGAGCAAAGCGTTGACGCTACCATCAAAAAGACTTACGTTAACAA
Source organism: Boletus coccyginus (assembly GCA_025782845.1). Classification (NCBI taxonomy): domain Eukaryota; kingdom Fungi; phylum Basidiomycota; class Agaricomycetes; order Boletales; family Boletaceae; genus Boletus; species Boletus coccyginus. The sequence continues at coordinate 22,734 of JAHZSR010000056.1, read as the reverse complement.
GTTTGCGCACGTTAGACCCAAGACCATGCAGCAGGGAATTCAGTCGGCGCCGTCCCTCGTCGACCAGATGGTTCAGATCAAGCCCGATCTACTTTCTGTCTTTGTAGATGCGACACCGACGTGCGTCGAGACTGCAATTGATGCAACACCTGAAGTTGCTCACCAGTCTATCGGTGTTGAAGCTGTAATGGTTGACACCGAGGTCGATGCTACTCCACTCTCAGATACCAAATCCATGGAAACTTCTTTCGACCACACTGCGCACCTCTTCCAAAAGTATGGCGATTTCAGTTCAATCCCTTCTGTGCTTCCCGCTATCCTCACCGGGCTGCTCGCCCTCGCATGTCGTGTTTTCCATGCCTATCCTCTCACACTACCTAAGCATATGCTCGACAAGTCGCTTTCTATGCTCCCTATGCTCCATGCTCCAAAAAAGAATGGTGATGAACCATCAAATGAAAAACACGAGCTCCAAGGAATTCCAAGGAACTCCACTTCGTCGACAACCGAACTCTTGGACCATGACATCCCTCCTGTTTGTCTATGAATTCTCCTTTTGCGACGGACGCTTTTACTCATATAGTACACGGGTGCTGGCGCTTGTTGTAGGGTTATTATCATGAATATTATTCTAGCGCAGATTGGAAAGGAAGAGGTCCGATTGAACACAATGAAACAGTGACTGTGATGGGTGCCGGCGTGGCTGCATCGAAAAAGAATCAAGAGATGGAGGGCAACAGTGAACAGGGGCGTTCCAAAGAAGGGAAGACTGAGAGTGCAGGACAAACAACGGCAAATATCTTTGCGACGCGTCATTTCACGCTGAATGTCGACCAGCCATATTCGCGGTCGCACTATCGTCTAGCGATGGCCGAAGTAAAGAAACAAGAAAGAGACTTTACTCCAGAGGTAAATGCTTTGCTACCAGAAACACAAACACTCTCCGAGGTGCGCAATCCGGTTCGTCCCCCGCAACCGTAGCTCAAGTGCTCCCCACCAGTCTGGCAGGCTTTCAGAGGCCCTCGACAAGCTTTTTGCTCTAGAAAAGCAAACTAGAAATGTACGTTTATGACACTTTGAGATTCGGTTGTCTCACCGGTGAAATAGGCATCTGATCTACCTTCAACCACGCGTCTCGCGAAAGCTGCACTAGACCAATGCTATAAAGCCGGGGACTATGTCCAACTCAACGCTACCATCAACCTATTGAGCAAGAAACACGGGCAGCTCAAGGTTGTTGTGCAATCCTTGGTGGAGCAAGCCATGACGTGGCTGGCGAAAATTAGACAACAGGAAGGTGATGCAAAGTGGCTGGAGCTGGTCGAGACATTGCGATCGGTCACCGAGGGTAAGGTATGTTGGAAGCAATATGTTTTCCGGCTAGTGGCTAAGTGGCGTGATTAGATTTTCCTCGAGACTCCCCGTGCACGCGTAACTCTTCTGCTTTCACACTACCATGAAAGTCTCTCGAAACTATCGTCTGCAAAGGCATCTGCCATCAAGGAATCGCTCCAAACGGCGTCAGATCTACTCTCTGACCTCCAAGTGGAAACATACTCGTCAATGGAACGGAGAGAAAAGACCGAATTCATCCTGGAACAAATGCGGTTACTGATTGCACTTGCGCGCTTGAAGGACGCCGAGGTTGCAAGCAAGGGCAAAAAGGAGAAGAATGCACTTGGAGGAGGGGAACCCGAGTGGGTTAAGGCGAGGGTTGGCAGTCGCAAGGTCAACGAGACGTTCCTCAAGGCGAAAGAAAATGAGGTATGTCGGAGCATTCCATTTTCAATACCCATTTGGATCACTTATCAATACCGCCTAATCAGGATCTTAAGCTCAAATTCTACGATTTGATGATTCAACAAGCACTACATCAAACGGCGTACTTGGAGGTCGCGAAGCACTACGAGAAAGTGTGGGACACTCCGTCGATAAAAGAAGACGAGAGTAAAAGTCGCGCAGTAAGCTCCTTGAACACGGAATCTGCATTGAGTTTGCCTGATCTGGTGAGCGTAGGCACTCGAACACATTGTCTACTACGTTGTTCTTGCCCCCCACAACAACGAACAGTCGGACATGTTGCATCATTGGTTCGTGAACCCTGCTCTGGAGAAACTCGAGCTGCACTAGTACGAAATCTTGCGATGATATTTGAATAGTGCTGAACTTCCTTCCAGTAACCTCGTCAAATCCTTTGTAACACGAGAGCTGATGAGGTGGCCGGGGATCGAATCAATTTATGGTCCTTTCCTGCGAACGACCCCTGTATTCTCCAATGCTGCACAATGGGAGGACCTCCATACTCGTGTGATTGAACACGTGAGTGTTTCCCCACAACAGTAGCATACCTGGGTTGACTATGGTTCAGAACGTCCGAGTCGTTTCCCAGTATTATACTCGAATTCGGTTGACCCGCCTAATAACTCTGCTTGACCTTACCGCACAACAAACAGAGGAAACACTCGCACGGCTAGTCGTTTCCAAAACCATTTGGGCACGGATAGACCGACCAGTGGGCATCGTGAATTTCACACCCAAGCAGAGCGCGGAGGATGTGATGAATGATTGGAGCTCGGATATGCAGAGGCTACTAGGTCTTGTGGAGAAGACGTGGATGGGAATGAACGCAGCCTTGGCTGCACAGTCACGCGTCAAGGCATAGTTTCGACTTCGTATATTATGCTAGTTACTATGGACGCTCAAGTCGAGGGGGTGTGGAAAGGGATCTGACCTGAACCAAATATCCTAAGTCATCACCTTCTGATGAGCTGCTCCTCCGATGAACTCGAAGGTAGTCTGGTTGGGTCATCCAAGAGGTGTGATGGTCGTACACCGTCTTTCTGATGCTTGGTATAGTCCTGTCCTCGACTCCAGGTATTGCCCATGCCGCTGTCGACATTGAGGATTGCACGCCAACGCTTGCGAGCGCGGAGAGCACTCTCGTCGAGAGCCTTCTTGCGCTCGACTGACTTGTAGACCTTGTCCTCTTTCTCGAACGTCCGGTCAACTTCTGACGGGAACACAGTGCCATAGGACTCGGCTTCCATGCGAGCGAACGTGTTCGCGATGTCATACTCTGCGCGTAGGGTACGGAACTCTGCGACTGCACGGGTATAAGCGACAGTGAGTGACACTTTGTGGTGTCTGTGGAGGTTAGCAGCGAAAAGAACTGCGCTAGGAACGGGAATCAGTCAAACATGGAGAGACGCTGAAAGAGTTTTGCCTACTCTTCTGCAGTTGGGTTCTTGGTTCGCTGGCTCAACCTGGACCAGTCCTTCCCTCTTACCGGGTGTTCCGGCTCGACCAACTGCCCCTCCACCATGGACACTGGTCTGAATGCCTCAAACGGATGGTCCTTAAAGAACTGGAGTCGAAGCCTGTCCTCCAAGTATCTGATGGTCAAGGGTTGCATTTTTGGGGATCGAAGACTCGAGGTGGTTGGCTTGCGAGATGAATTTTCTGCATCAAGGGTTTGGATGGGAGGGGCGCGGGAGGGGAGGGGAAGGGGAGGATACTGCAGCACTGCTTGATACCATAGAGGCTCTCGCGAATGTAATTTGCTTGCATGAGCCGGGAGACCTGCTTGTGCACTTGCGACGCGATCCGGCGCACCATAATGTTGGAGAGTGGAGAGAATCTAAGTTGCTGAGAATACGTAAACAAATAAGTAAATAAAAATACGAAAATATCTCAACTCAACGACGATGGAGGAGGAGGAGACAGAGCTGAGGAATCCCTTCCCCTCTCCCCCCTCTCACTACTCCAACTACACCGCACACAACCTGAGACTGCTCGAGCTGCTCAAAGACCGTGTCAAAGACCAAGATGTCGATATCAGTGCAGTGAGCCAGCACGACATATTGTCTGACCAGACCGATATCCCCCCGTGGCCACTAGCTCAACTAGAGAAGCCCAGGGCGGATTGGATTCTCGAAGAGGGAAATTACAATGTATTCGGTGATACGTGGTTTGTACGGCCCGTGCTTCCAAGTGCCCGCAATCCTTAACACGGTCTTCTAAGGTCAAGGAGACTATTCCGTCATTGGCTGACTTGGGCGGGCACCAGCTGTATCCAGCCGACCCGAGCATAGGCGAGTCGAAAGCCAACACCATACCCCCCTTGCTCTCATTACTATATCACTAGATCGCCGCCCTGCACTATTATCTATCCTCCGCTCTCTTCTTGTCACGTACTCCAATCTCACAGGTGCCATTCTCGCCCCACCTCCGCACTCCGCCGTCCCTCCGGAATGGCAACGGCACGTAGAATGGATCACCGTGCTTGCCCAGAACCTGATGGCTGCTGCAAACGACCTGCGTCCGGTCCAGGTCCGTTCCTTTAGTCCACTCCCATTGCAGAATACAAATGCAACCACATAGGCAAGAGGGCATCTTGAAAGCATGATGGAACGACAGCTGGAGCTCCGTCGTGAGGAGACAGTCTCCATTCATACGTCCGACACATCTCTCGTCATAGTCGCTTGTTCATTCTGACGTGGGCATTGGTTGTTAGTAAATGCGATGAGCTCGAAGCACGACTTTTGGAGCTGCGTGCCACGGTTCTCGACACTACATCTCATCACGCTGCTTCTGATGCAGGCCAGCAAGGACAGGTTAGTCCCCTTCCAACACATTCCCCAAATCATTCACGTAGGCTTCCACCAGTCCTCGTCGCCTGCCGTAACCATCGAGGACGTCTTGCGTTGGGCTGAACAACCAACTTGAAACAGAGATCACGACACAGTTATCCTCTGGCATTGGGTTACACTTGGTAGATCATTATTTCGCATGTTGTTCTATTGTTCCTGTATGAAGTGCCGTACGGCTGTTGTAGTTCGGAGTGTCGGGGGTCCAACCGCTCCATTTATTTGCAACATTATCCTGCCGTCAACAGAGCAGACAATGGCGACTAAACGACGAATCGGGGTGCGGCTTGCCACGACAGAGGCTGCCAGGCGTCAGCTCATGCAGCCTGTCGTGTGCTGGGAGAAAGTATGGGTTACTCCTGAGAACGCGCCCTCGGGCTCAATGATGAAGATATATAAGTGGGTGAAGACAGACAGAAAACAGGTGCGCCACCAGGTCTGCGATCTGAACGCACATAGCGAGTCGACTCATAATCATGTGCAAGCAATTCAGTGACGACGAGGAAGAAGCCGATGAGCCTCTCGCCCCTCTTCCGGATGAACCCGAGGTTGTAGAGGGTGACGAAGACATGGACCAGGATGAACCAGCTGCGTCTGTCGCGCCTGATACCACTCATGGCGCGACGGGAGCCAATTTCGTAAACCAGGAAGCTGTTGAAGAACCACAGACCAAGCCCTCTTCGCCCACGCCCCCAGCCTTATCGCTTCAAGAGACAGAACCTATGCTAACCGTCGACGTACACGAGAACGCCAACCAAGAGGACGTTGGGGAGCTGGACATGAGTGTTCTTGGCCCAAATGGTCCACCCTACGAGGGCGTGCACGACCTTATCCAGCTAGACGGCGCGGGCGCATTGTTAGGTGGCCCGTTGATGGGCGATGTCGGGGATCCGTTTGCGCCGTCTATGGAACAACCAGCGGCTCAGGAAACCACTGGACAACCTATGCCTTAGTACCCCACTACCTTCTTAACGAATTGGGTGATTGCCATCCTGATCAGCACAGTTTGACAAGAATGGAGCTGATTTGTGTTTTGTTAGACCCTGCGTTTGCGTTCGACTTCTGCTTGGATGTGTCACTCACGCCGGCAACGTCTGTCCTGCCCATTTGAACCTGTTGTTCGCTTCCACCGACGCTAACCTACCACCCCGCTGTGCTAGTCTACCTGGTACTGGGATTTGTCCCTTAAAGCCGCTTCATACTCCTCGTACATGGCCTTCTCTATCACTCGTTGGTTATTACATGTGCTAGTGTACTTGCATACATAGCTTGGAATCATACATCATGCTTCGCTGACGACAAACAACCCTAAAGTGACTGCACGATAAATATTGGTCGACTCATACTCTCTTGGGTTCTTTCTTGATTGCCATGGCTTCCTCATTGCAGTCACTCATACTCACCCAACACCCAACACCATTCTTCTCAGTAGGAGAACTTGGGCTTGCGAGCTTCGCTTTAGGTCCTCTCCCAAGCTTCATCCCCTTAGTCCTCCTCCTCTCCGTGCTGATGATCCATGGGCAAAGGATTGCCCACCGTCAAACCCGAGGGCGGGAATTACTTTGCTCTTGGACCGCTGTCACAGCGGGTTCGGCTCTTGCCCACTGGAGAGCGGCTACCACTGCACTCTCCAGCCCCACCGAGTCTCTGGTAGCAATCATTTTGTTATCTGGAGTTACCTACTCAATCGTCGTACTTTCCGTCTACCTCGACATTCGCCTCAAAGGTCGGTTGAACACCGATTGGGCTCGTTTCACGTTTTTCCCAGTGCTTTGGGCGACGTGCTGGAGTATTACATCACACATGTCTCCCGTCGGCCGTTTACTGAACTGGTGGCCAGCCCCTGTTCCGTCTTCATACAGTTGGTTACTGCCTCTCACTGGCCCAGCCGGAATCGATTGGATTGTTGCAGCATGGGCGGTAGTATGTTCCGAGCTTTTAGCTCAGTGGCTGATGGGTTTTCCGGAATACGACCCTTTGGATACGCACGGCGATCAATCCATCCTATCTTCTAGGTCAAAAGGACTCCTATCACTTGTGGCAATACTCCTTGCGCTCACGTTCCCTTCATCTCTGAACCAGAATTCACTCCCTCGCACGGATGTTGCTACTCACACGCCACTTACAGTCGGTTGTGCCTTGCCCAATCCATTGGATGGAAGTCATCCCACTCTGGAGGACTTCATTAGCGAGACGGCCAAGATGAACGCGGCAAATGTCATTCTCTGGCCTGAAAGCGCGGTCGTGTTTAACTCGGAGAAGGAGCGCGAGGATGCATTTGCAAGAATTCGCCACCTGACGGTCTCTGCTATCATTGGAGTAGCATTCGATGAGTATGTTGTAGGGGACCCAGCGCACACGAGGAACGGATTTGCACTCGTCCAAAAAGACCAAAAGCCAGGTGATGAAACAATTCAGTATTATAAACGCAATCTCGTGCCGTGTGAGTAGCACCGAACCTTCTGTTCTTTTCCGCCCCTCTGACAACGAAAAAAAGTCACAGAATCGTTTTCAAAGATTCCATCAGTTGATCCGCCAGTAGTCTCTCGTTGGAAACTGAAAAACCCAAAGGGCGTAACCAAGCCTGAATGGGCCCCAGCGCCAAACTTTACACGACCCCTGCTTATCACCTCGTCTATCTGTCTAGACTTTACATCGCCGACCGTGTTCACGGATTTGGACTCAAGGCCATCTCTCATCCTGGGGCCTGCCCGCACTTGGGATGCTACTGTTGGGCGCGCAATGTGGGAGCAAGCGAAAGGGAGAGCAAACGAACTCGGCAGCATGGTTTTGTGGTGCGACGGGGGGTCGACGGGGGTCAGTGGCATTGGAAGTGGCGGAATTCACGAGCCCATGCAAATTGGTGGCGGCTCGTGGATGAGAACGATTGGCGTACAACACCCCTTCAACGAGAACCGCACGCTTTACGCCAAGGCGGGGGATTTCTGGGCAATCGCCTTCCTAGTGGCATTGATGGGCGGAGGTGTCACCAGCAACTTCTTACTGATGTTGTCATACCGTGGGACCACGAGAGCGTTGACAGAGGGGAGGACGGCTCTTGCAAGAATCCCGTTGATGCGCCGCTTGATTTCCCCCTCGGCCGCTGACACCGATCTGCTGGGAGTGGAGGAAGTAGGAGAACGACAGAGTTTACTGGGATAAGTGGGTTCCGTGACGCCTTGAAGGTGTTCGCTCTGCTATATTTTTGCTTCGTTGGTAAGATGAGATCCGTGTACCGTTTACATAACCATGTTCTATGTTTTTGTACAATTCCGTCGCTTTCACCCTTGTGCCCGAAAGTCCTAGTCAGGCATTTGTGTGACCAGTACTAGTAATTTGAGTAACGAACCACCCAAGATTAAAGTGACAAGCCGTAGCCACGATGCAGGAGAAATTGGACGTGGATGGCTCAAATCCAGATAGGCGACTGGTGACAAAATCAGCAGCCCGCTCAGAAGCACCAGTCTTGCCTTGTTTAGCCCCGGTCCCTCGACGCCCTTTCCTCATCCATCATGCCACCCACCCTTTCACATCACTGCATGTCCCCGTGCTGGCCCCACGCTTTCATGGGTCGTGGCACCCCATACCCATCATCCAGAGGAGAAAATTTAGCGGCCCTCGGCACAGTTGACAGCCCAGTTTATGTGCCAACAAACCTACAAGAGAGCGTTGTCCTCTGAGAGGCAAGTATCATGGATGATGCAATGAGGTTACAGACAGACGAACAAAGTGTATCTAATTACCTGTACTTTCTTCGAGTTTATCATTGGTCACTCGATCGTGTGCTCGACAACGTCTTCACACTGCGACGAGCATCTGCTTCCGAGATGATATTTTGTGCACGATTGTGGTTTGTTTGGGAGTCCTAGGACCCGCTAATTTAGCAGACGGCACACTCTGAAACGCTGGCGTCAGTAATGTAGAACCAGGTTCTTGTTCAGTTCCGAGCGCTTCGATGCATGCGTATTTCATGATCACCTGGGAGCAGCCATGATAACACGCTGCGATGCCCGTTACTTGTGATCCGTCCAAAGACGTTGGCTGGATGCACTCCTCCAAGCTGGCCCACATGAGGCCAGTGGAAGGGCAGAGGGTTGAGCCTGAGGATGATCGACACCCTCGGTCGACATGACGTAATCAGATCATACATTGGCCTCGAGGCAGACGCACAAAAGTGAGGGCACGAGGTGAGCGATAGGACTTGCAAGCTATCGCCCTTTCATTACATCGAAGACGCCTGGCTGACACGCACAAGTCACGCTCACGGCCTCCCGTTTCGTTCAAAGCTCGCACTGTGCATCGCCCTCCTTCACAAGTCCGTATCTCGAGGACTTGAGGGCACACAACGTCGGCGCAAAACTTTCTCCAGTCGAAGCTACCTCGCGGCCTTCGTGGCTCCCTGCGCAGCTCGACGCACTCCTTCGATCCTTCCCGACTCCTCGCTCGTGCCTTCCCTCGCACGACCAACTCCCGTTTCTTTGGAAAGAAGCAGTCTGCGCCTTCAAAGGAGCCGGAGGAAGCCCCGCCCGACGACAGTTCTGGCGACTTTGAGCTCATTTCCAGCGACGACGTCCCGCCTCATCCCACCAGTGTCTGTCCCGTTCTCCCAGCTTCTTCTCTTACCCCCGAGGAGCATCTTCCATCTTCCCTCGGCGAGTCCTCAATAACCACACCACCTCAACCATCACTCTCTCAGGCTCGCACAAAGTCCACCCTTTTCCGTCTCAAGAACTTATCTAAAGTATCAATCCATCTCTCCTCTTTTACAGATAGCAGGGCATCCTCGTCCCGAACCCGCACTGCGACCAACGAATCTGACCTTTGTCTTGCGTTTCCGAAACCACCAACTCACATACCCACCCCCGAGACATCTGTTCCGGGTGCCTCCATAATCTCAGACACCCCCGCTCAACTTCCTGAGTCTTCCGCGCTTGACGCATCCTCATCCTCGTCCGTCAAGCACGACTCGTTTTCAGGTGACTGTGCCGTACTTGCGGATCAGGACATCACCGAAGAAGAACCTGATACAAGGCCGCCTGGACCTCCAGTGTTGATCCCACCCGCTGGCCTCGCCGAGCGCTCGTCGAAACTCGTGAGACGAAGACATAGACTTACTGGTTCTCTGAAGCGTTTCAAGTCTCTTTCACAAATCCTTCTTGATTCGTTTGTATCTCATCCTGTCGACGCTTCGTCCATTGACACTATCAGGAGTAAGAAACGCTGGAATCACAAGCGTGACTTTGATCCCAACTCTCCGTTCAGCGGTCCGGCTAATCCTCTCATCCCTCCCGTATCCCCTGCTCCAGAGCTACCCCTTGGCCTCACTCATCCTTCTTCACGATCTTTCACTGCTCGTGACATCGAGACTGACGCGTCACCTCCTGCTTCAATATCTTCCTTGCCCGAAGAGTCCTCTACCCCCATCCATATACCACCCCCACTCAGGAGGAAGCACTCAGCACCAGCGGGACTTGGGCGTGACGTGTCTCCTGCGGCTCACTACCACCTTGTGAACCCGTCAGAACTCACTGCGTCTCCTTCCTCATTCGTGAGGAGTTCTTTGGTAAACTCCTCCGCAAGATCGTCATTCCTACCTCCGTCACCCTCTTGGCTCAGTCGGAACGTGTATCATCTTGATCCGTCCGAGATACCTATAATCTTTCCTCCATCGCGCATTTCCGCTCTCAGTGATTCGGTTCACCTCAAGATTCCCGAGATCACCACATTCTATCCATCTGCGCTCTTCGCACCCGACTCACCTCATCCACTACCCATTCCACCGCCGCTCATCCCTGTCCCACCTCCTCAGTCGCGCCACTTGCCGGCCTCGCCTTCCAGGCCAATTCTACGGCCCCTCCTGACAAACACCTACCCGGAAAGTCCGGAATCAGACACAGGGTCGTTCGTAACATCACCCACACCACTTGAGAGCACACTTTATTCCCCTACTTCTAGTACCACTCCCACTACTGCATTTGCTTCGGCACTTCCATCACCTTCGCCGCAGTTCCGTCGCCGGTTATCAAACATTAGTCAGATCTCCGTTGAGCGCCACCGGCAATCAATATCAAGACTCAAGAAATCTCGCGCATCTAGCCCTCGAACTCAACGTCAACCTTCTTTCAAAGCGTCTAGAGTACCCGTCAAGCCAATATATAAGGTCGTTTTCCCGCCCATATGCACTTTTCCTTGCTGACTGCCTCCAGGACCTCTCCGCTCGTAACCAGGTATCTAACGGACCGCGGTTCCATCTTGTTAAAGCACCCCCGTCTCCCGCCACTCGGTACGAGTCCAGTCCTTCTTGGCTTCAACCTTTTACTCACTCGCTCCATTCAGCGAAAATTCGGACCATCGGACTATTTTTATACCTTCCAAACAACCTGAATCTAAACAGTCGCCACTTCCTAAAGACCTTGCACTACTCCTCGAGGCTTTCTTCATCCAATCCGGTTTGCTCAACTCCTTTTCACGACCTGCAATGGATTATACAGGAAAGAACCTTGACGTTGTCGATTTCGGTGGTGAAGTGGACTACTCGGGGCACCAGTGGTTCCAGGAACCTCCTCCACGACCCGAGGTAAAGGTCGCGTGCCCTTGATGGACTTGGCTGACTCTCTCTTTCAGCCTCAACCGGTTCTTCAGCCCTACATTCCAGATGACGCGGTTATTCAACAGAACGAGGCGTTTGACTTTGCTCTCAAGGCCGCACCAAACGTGTTATATGGGCGGTTCAAGCAATATGGCCAGGTCTGCGCTCCACGCTACCGTGACGATCTACCCGAGACTAACACGTACAACAGCTCGGCGTTCTTGCCTGGTGCTCCGAGTTTTCAGAAATGATTGATAGCCTCAAACAACTTGGCTTCTCGGGCAACATGTTTGTAGCGACGCGAGCCCAAGCACTGCGGACATGTGAAGAAATATTAAAACTGAAGCTCGACATCAAGATGCAGATCATCCTCATGTATCTCTCCTCACAAGTCGCTAGGCTACGTCGCTTCCTTGATAGTGGTGAACGTCAGTGGGACGATTATCCTACCCCGGAGTTTCCTCTAGACTATCGTGCGTATTCGTCGTGACAACTGTTTTTGCAAGACAGTGTCCTTGCGACCATATTCCCCTGTCTATTTCTCTTGTAGTAATACCCGTTTCCACGATCCATTTATTGCAGCATGGTTAACCATGTCACCAATTTGCATATTTTGTATTATCATTCATTTGGAAGCGTTGTAGGCTGATTGTATTTTTCGATAACAACGGCCCGGGCACAGTAGGGTTTACAAGTGAACATTGCAATACAAGTCATACGTCCACATTAGTAGATACTCGGCATGACATTGTTGCTACAGTGTGTGTTGATCTGATTATGCTGCTGCTCTCATTAAGATTCAGAGTGAGCTGTTACGTGGTAGAGGTTCTTATTTGTTCATTCACAGGTTGTGGAGAAACAAAATGATTTCTCCCAACATACTTTTATTACTACCTACAAGTACATAGCAAACCATTTTTTTAATATCTCTTTTACCCTTAAGCACTTAGCCAAGTGTCAGAGAAGCAATTGGAGCATGTGACCTTGCACAGCATGAGTCATAATGAGTCACAGTGAGTCAAATGAGGACTAATCAAAGCACTGCCCCTAGACTAGCAAAATAATCATGTGACCTGCACAGCATGAGTCATGATGAGTCATTGCCAAGCCAAAGGCTATTTTTTAGCTCATTGCAAGTCATTTTCTGACAGGGTGAGTCAAAGTGAGTCAGTGTGAGTCAGTATGAGTCAATATGAGTCATATTTTGGCACAGCCACCTCGGAACCGAAGGTAGCACAGCCACATGTAAATTACTATATAAGGAGCGCGATTCAGCCCCATTTGGACAGTTCCCTCTTTTAGGAAGTTATCTTTTTTAGGAAAAAGGTTCCTACTTGAATTGAACTCAACCAATGAGTGCTCACAAGTGCACCCCTCTACAAACAGACAGTGAGGCTGTGTAGAGTAGTTCCCACGCTATAAATAGAGCTACTTAGACCCATAGTTAGGAGTATACTGAATCCCTTAGGATAAGGGTCAGTTAGGACACCTTTAGGGAGAAAACCCCAGAGTGGGCAACTACAGTAAAGGGAATAGATCCCCAGCTAGTAGGGAGACCTAATAGTTCATTAGTACCTTGGGAAAGGGTTGAGTCGAGCATTTAAGCTGATTGCCAACTCCTTAGTACATAATAGAATCAGTTTAAGAAAGACTATTCTGTGTGTCTAAGTGATGTGTGAGAATCAGTAGCAAGAGTGAAGCGTATTAATGCTACCTACCCAATTGAGCATTCTTAATTGACTGGAGCTAATTGGAAGTCATTGAGAGCGCATCTTAGGGAAGTAACCCTAGTCGCTACAAAGTATCCTTCTAGCAATCCGAAGGTTGTCTAGACCATTCCCCAACTAACTATAGTACATTTCATACACCATCCCAATAGAAACCAGACCCTCAATGTGTTGCTGAATCCCAATCCCCTCAACCTTGTTGAAGATTAATGAACAAACCACATATCTGATAGTCAACCCCTTTCTATGAGATTGATACTTGTTTCTAGTACCAACTCAACCAGGGAAGAGTACTCTCTTCACCTTGCTTCAGGTTTACTATCTGTGGAAGATAAGATTGGTTGTCTGGTAAGCATTTCTTGGCATTTCTACTGATCTTATCTAGAAAGAAGACAACATGTGACGATCACACTGAACAATCTCAAAGCCCTGATTGTGGACGGGATGAGTGGGAGTGAAATGGTACTTCTTTACCAGGAAAGCATAATCAAGTCCCTCATAGAACAAGGTGATGGGCTTGTTCCAATATATAAGTCCTTCCTTAAAAATAATATCCTGTTTCGGGATATACCAGACACAGCCTTCTTCAACAATGACCTGTGACAGAAGATCTCCATGATAAAGAGTGGAGATTTGAACGACCTGAGTGAATTGAGGGGAAATTTCTAGGGGGTTGTGGTGCAACCTGACATCAATATGAATGAGAGGTACATATCTCCGGTCTGATCAATAGATCAGGAACATTCTGGTATTCTACCAGTTGATTCATGTTGAAATCCCTATAATAAGCTGTCTGGTGGCTCTGAATCCTCATAGACAGGAGGATATCTCATGGAAACATAATGAGGTGGTTGTTCATTGTCAGATTAATCTGCAGGGGGTTCATTGCTTGGTCAAGGTTGACTATTTCGCCTGGTTCAAGAATCTCGTCAATTACAAACACCATGTTGTTGAGATCTACATTCTCACCAACAGACAAGGCATTAGAAGGATGAACAGAGTTCCCTTTTCTCATACCAGATGGGGTTGAGAATTTGCAATTGAGCATCAGCAAAATAAGGGTTGGTTGGACAGTACTGGACTGTTACGGTTTTTCTCCTTTTCCCTCGTCTTTATCTTTTCTGCTTTCCCAGATGAGTACATCATTTCCTTGGCCTCTCACAGACAATATGGGACGTAGCTTTACTCATCATTAGTCTGTTTCATTCTTCATTTCTTCTTCTTTGATTCCTTCCATTGATTTCTTTCTTGTTCTACAAACACTTATCTCCTTGGCCGATTCTCTTACATCGGCCTCGTAGTTCCTATCTCTCCCCTCGTGTTACTGTGGATGACGCGTTGACCTGCACCAAAATGATTGGATGCGGATACATAGTTAATGTATATGTGATGCTAGACATTTGACCCGAGATTTGAGTTTTTACTATATTCCCACGGTCCAAATGCTTAGCTAATTGAGGGACATATAGACCATAGTGTCTAGTATGTATCCCTATTTTTCCTTATTTGTTCATTCACAGGTTGTGGAGAAACAAAATGATTTCTTCCAACATACTTTTATTACTACCTACAACTACTTAGCAAACCATTTTCTTAATATCTCTTTTATCCTTGAGTACTTAGCCAAGTGTCAGAGGAGCAATTGGAGCATGTGACCTCAGTTGCGAATCACCTGACTCAGATCATGTGACCTTGCACAGCATGAGTCATAATGAGTCAATATGAGTCAAAGTGAGTCAAATGAGGACTAGCCAAAGCACTGCCCCTAGACTAGCAGAATGATCATGTGACCTGCACAGCATGAGTCATAATGAGTCATAATGAGTCGGCATGAGTCAGTATGAGTCATTGCCAAGCCAAAGGCTATTTTTAGCTCATTGCAAGTCATTTTCTGACAGGTTGAGTCAAAGTGAGTCAATATGAGTCAGTATGAGTCATATCTTGGCACAGCCACCTCGGAACCGAAGGTAGCACAGCCACATGTAAACTACTATATAAGGAGCGCGATTCAGCCCCATTTGGCAGGTTCCCTCTTTTAGGAAAAAAAAAGGTTCCTACTTGAGTAAATCTCAACCAACGAGTGCTCACAAGTGCACCCCTCTACAAACAAACAGTGAGGCTGTGTAGAGAAGTTTCCCACGCTATAAATAGAACTACTTAGACCCAAGTTAGGAGTATACTGTATCCCTTAGGATAGGGACAGTTAGGACACCTTTAGGGAGAAAACCCCAGAGCGGGCAACTAAAGGGAATAGATCCCCAGCTAGTAGGGAGACCTAATAGTTCATTAGTACCCTGGGAAAGGGTCAAGTCGAGCACATTTAAGCTGATTGCCAACTCCTTAGTGCATAATAGAATCAGTTTAGGAAAAGCTGTTCTGTGTGACTAAGTGACGTGTGTGAATCAGTAAGCGAAAGTGAAGCGTATTTACGCTACCTACCCAATTGAGCATTCCTAATCAACTGGAGCCAATTGGCATCTTAGGGAAGTACCCCTAGTCACTACCAAGTACCCCCCCCCTAGCAACCTGAGAGTTGTCTAGACCATTTCCCCAACCATCCAGTGTACAATTCGTACACCACCCCAACTGAAAGCCAGACCCTCAACAGTTTTGCTGAACCCCCAATCACCCTCAACCTCGTTGACGATTGACGAACAAACCACGTACCTGATAGTCAACCCCTTTCTACGAGATTGATACTTATTTCTAGTACCAACTCGACCAGGGAAGAGTACTCTCTTCACCTCGCTAAAGGTTTACTACCCGTGGAGATAAGATTAGTTGTCTGGTAAGCGTTTTCTTAGCGTTTCTACTGATCTTATCTAGAAGAAGACAACTGGAGCCCACCGCTGTCTTCTTCTAGATAAGATCAGCAGAAACGCTAAGAAAACGCTTACCAGACAACCAATCTTATCTCCACGGGTAGTAAACCTTTAGCGAGGTGAAGAGAGTACTCTTCCCTGGTCGAGTTGGTACTAGAAATAAGTATCAATCTCGTAGAAAGGGGTTGACTATCAGGTACGTGGTTTGTTCGTCAATCGTCAACGAGGTTGAGGGTGATTGGGGGTTCAGCAAAACTGTTGAGGGTCTGGCTTTCAGTTGGGGTGGTGTACGAATTGTACACTGGATGGTTGGGGAGATGGTCTAGACAACTCTCAGGTTGCTAGGGGGGGGGGGTACTTGGTAGTGACTAGGGGTACTTCCCTAAGATGCCAATTGGCTCCAGTCGATTAGGAATGCTCAATTGGGTAGGTAGCGTAAATACGCTTCACTTTCGCTTACTGATTCACACACGTCACTTAGTCACACAGAACAGCTTTTCCTAAACTGATTCTATTATGCACTAAGGAGTTGGCAATCAGCTTAAATGTGCTCGACTCGACCCTTTCCCAGGGTACTAATGAACTATTAGGTCTCCCTACTAGCTGGGGATCTATTCCCTTTAGTTGCCCGCTCTGGGGTTTTCTCCCTAAAGGTGTCCTAACTGTCCCTATCCTAAGGGATACAGTATACTCCTAACTTGGGTCTAAGTAGTTCTATTTATAGCGTGGGAACTTCTCTACACAGCCTCACTGTTTGTTTGTAGAGGGGTACTCTTGTGAGCACTCGTTGGTTGAGATTTACTCAAGTAGGAACCTTTTTCCTAAAAGAGGGAACCTGCCAAATGGGGCTGAATCGCGCTCCTTATATAGTAGTTTACATGTGGCTGTGCTACCTTCGGTTCCGAGGTGGCTGTGCCAAGATATGACTCATACTGACTCATATTGACTCACTTTGACTCAACCTGTCAGAAAATAACTTGCAATGAGCTAAAAATAGCCTTTGGCTTGGCAATGACTCATGCTGACTCATGCCGACTCATTATGACTCATTATGACTCATTATGACTCATGCTGTGCAGGTCACATGACCATTCTGCTAGTCTAGGGGCAGTGCTTTGGCTAGTCCTCATCTGACTCACTTTGACTCATATTGACTCATTATGACTCATGCTGTGCAAGGTCACATGATCTGAGTCAGGTGATTCGCAACTGAGGTCACATGCTCCAATTGCTTCTCTGACACTTGGCTAAGTACTCAAGGATAAAAGAGATATTAAGAAAATGGTTTGCTAAGTAGTTGTAGGTAGTAATAAAAGTATGTTGGAAGAAATCATTTTGTTTCTCCACAACCTGTGAATGAACAAATAAGGAAAAATAGGGATACATACTAGACACTATGGTCCATATGTCCCTCAATTAGCTAAGCATTTGGACCGTGGGAATATAGTAAAAACTCAAATCTCGGGTCAAATGTCTAACATCAAACATACATTAACTATGTATCCGCATCCAATCATTTTGGTGCAGGTCATCCGCAGGGAACGGAAAACAATCGTCCCCGATTGTTCATTCAATCAAGGATAATCAAGTTGGGGTCTTCCATTAGCCCTTTGCTGTCCCTGATTAGGAGGGGGAGCTTCTTCCTCCTCTGGTTCAGGGGATGGTTCATTCTGAGTCAATTCACGAAGAACTCTCTCCATGTCTGCTATGGGTGGAAATGGGGGTTCTAAGAAATGAATTAACTCCATTCTATCTTCTAATAGTCCATGCCTAATCGGGTCAACTTGCCTAATTCGGGAATATAGGTCATTATGATACCGATTACAAAGGCGGGCATGTCTGTAGATTGCATGGCAGTAGATACAATGCCATTGCACTGTAGGTGTTCCTCGGTTGCGACCTTGAGTAATCACTCGTACAGTAGCATGGTATCGAATTTGGTTGTCTTCTCCTTGCTCACGAACGTGATGCATGAGCTCAGTGTGTAGGAATTGTAGGATATGTTCGAGTAGTTGCTGTTGTTTGCGAAGTTCTAGTACTTCCTGTACTATTCCATTAGCTTCAGCCATTTGTGTCTGATGGTATTATGGCTGTTGCTTTGTGTAAGATAATATGACTATGTTTGGGTCAGAACTCCCTATTGTTTATGACGGTATTTAGGGGCACTGATCTCCAATGATATATAGATACTGAAGATGGGAATTAAGGTAATGGCTGTGCCTTTACAGAGCTAGGGGAAATTTCTTGACTAGTAGCTAGCTCAAGATCGAGAAATAATATTGGTGATATCGGCTAAGGTACCTCCGTTAACTTGAGCTTCGTGCTCTGGAGGGTCAGGATCTGGTGGTGGGGATTGCTCTTGTTCAGTGAATTGACGAAGGATCTCAGCTATGGTCCTTCCTGCAATTGGTGGGAATGGTGGTGATAGCAAATCCACAAGTTCTGTTCGCCTTTCTTCTTCTGGCAAATCTCTGTCAGCTTCTGAACTCCTTATTCGGGTAGACAGGTTGTTGTAGGTTTCAACAAATACTGTAGCATATCGGTAAATAATTAGACAATGCTGACAATGCCAATCAGCCCAAAGGGTTCCTCTTTCTCTCCCTTCGGTCTCTACATGTACAGTAGCATGATAATAGGAGGGAGTATGATCATCATCTCGAAAGGTGTGATCATGCAGCCAATCGTGTAGTGTGTTAATGATTCGATCGCACAGATTGCGATGTAAACCTAAGTTCCAGACAGTTACATCCATGTCAGCTGGTTCTGCCATATTGCTAATGCTCCTTATTGTATGTAACGGTATTTAAGGGCAAAAGTTTCCTACAGCAAGAAGGGGACTGTAATAACTACAGATGTACTGGGAATGTCGTAGGAAGTAAGGGGTCTGAGGTACACCTCGTTTAGTGTCGGTGTGAGGGTAGGAAAATAGTATACTGGAATGAGGTGATCTGGACACTTATCTACTCGAAGCCGTCGATCTATCCGTAATCGGAACCGGTGTATCAAAGACTGTACAGCAGTTAGACAGATTAGATCAAGGGGAATACGAAGTAGGAATTTGTCTGGGACTTTATCGGCTGAGTGGTAATAGTGGGGCGAAGGGGGTAAGTTGGACATCGATGCAGTCTTGCCAATGCCCGGTGACGCGTGATAGGTGGCCAACAAATATTGGCTCTTCCTCCATCCAGGTGTAGAGTGCGATTTGATCGTCGCTGCTGGGAGGGCAAATGAATTCATGCCCCATGGCATAGCCAGTGTGGGCGCTGAGTTTATGCACGTAAACGAACGTGCCGATGGTTCGGTTGTGATGGAAACACAGGTTTGCAGCCATGATCGTCTTCTCAAAAGGGATAAGTCGTGTTGTTGGATGGCAAGTTGTGCTTACCGGTGGCAGGATTGATGGGATGTGCGGGCAATGGCGGAATGTGGTAAGTTCTACAGCTTCAACGGTCGCCTAAGTAATATATGCGGCTAGATAGACTCTATCGGCGATATCCGTAGTAGTGCTGGGTCAATTGTCTCTGGATCCTGCTCTTGGTTTGATGAATTAGGTAACACATACGGCACATCTTGCGAATATATCGTTCGGCCTTGTAAGTTCCAGCCAGACTCAGTAATAATATCATTGTTCGGTGTCCTTCCCGGTGTACTCGTCGGGAATGGGTTTCCAAGACTCCATTCAGTAAAGCTAGATCTCTCAATATTCTTTGCTGCGCGAACTCGTTGTTCCTCATGCGGGGTGGAGTGTGGGGATATGGGGGTGGATCTTGCTCCTGTGGCCCCTGATGAGCCTGTCCAGGCACATTTGGCATGTCCGGATCCCTTAATATATTGTGAGAATGGTTCCTGAATGGGTTGTTGCTGTTCGACATGGCTTTGGCCAATTTCAATTGAGTCTCGCGTTACAGCTGGACTTGTTAGGTGGTCTGATATCGTGCTTTCCTGATTAGGGTCTAGGGCTTTTAAGATGTACTTCTCTAATGCCCGTAGTTCCTCTCTGTCGTGTTCTACCTGTTGTATCTTCTTACAGGCAGATCTACACTCAGTACACTCAGTGGCTGAGGGTATTACTATAGTCTCCTCTAGGCTAGTCCTAGGTATGGTTATATGATTCGTGTGAGTTGTCGGCTCAGCTAAGGGTGTGAGACCAAATGTGGAGTGGTAAATTCGGGTGGGGTGCTCAGTAAGCAAGTGAGCTACCCAATGATAGGTAACTTGCCGTAATCGATTCTGAATATGTAAGTTCTGTCGACGGAAATGAACTTGCCACTCCGATAGGGTACTAGTGCTATATATGGTCTCCGTTGATGTCTGACTCTGTGTCAGATCTGTCGCTATCGGCGGTATTAGGCTTTGAGGATAGTTTATTGAGTTTGCGCTCATAGTCTTCTCCATCTTCTGATGATGCTTCTTCTTCGTCTGTGGTTACCTCAGGGTCTTCTCCCCCTTTATCTAACTGTGTTAGGGAGTGCCTCTGTATGTAAGGTATTACTCTGAATGCCGCAATTGGTCTAGCCAGTTGCGCTCCGTCAACTTCTGCTAGTTTGTAGCTTCCTCCTTGGGTTTGTCTGATGACTTTGTATGGTCCTAGATACCTGGGCTTAGTTTTCCTATTCAGCTCTTTCTCAACTGCTGTATTTCTGATTAGGACTAAGTCTCCAGGGGCATAGCTTCCTTGCACCAATCTGGTTTCAAATCGCTTTTCAAATTGGCGCCTAGAGTTCAATCTAGAATCTCGTAAGGTTGCTATGGCTCTTTCCAAGTCTTCTTCTCGTCGTTCTATTTGCCTTATCCGTAGTGCTAATAATTCCTCATGGGAAAGTTCTTGATCAAAACCTTCAACCAAGAAGGTTGACTCCCATAAATCGAAGGGTAATACTGGGTCAACTCCATGTAAAAGGTAATATGCAGAATATCCTGTCGATCGTCGTACAGTGATATTGTCTGCAAATAAGGCTGCTTGCAGCTTGTCTGGCCACAAGTGTATCTTTCCTTCACAAGCCTTCACTAAAGCTTCTCTAATTGCAAAGTGGCCTTGCTCAACCACTCCATTAGCTTGTGAATTGTAAGGGCTGATAAATACTTGAGGTATTCCATGTTGTGCAAGTATGTCCGATAGGGCTCCTTTGAATTCTGGTCCATTATCTGTGACTATCCTTCCCACACCTCCATATCTGTATATAATATCATCTAGCACAAACTGGGCCACTGCTCGGGCAGATGCTTGTCGTAGAGCTTTGCCTTCGACATACTTAGATAAGTCATCTCTGGCTAGCACTATATAGCGATATCCCTTTGCTACAGGCATGTGCATGATATCAATATGAACCTTTGTGAATACAGTAGCTGGTGGTGGGGTAATAATGGGAATATGGACTTTAGCGGTATTCCTAATCTGGCACTCATGGCAAGACTTGACATGATGCCGTACATCTTGGTACATTTGAGGCCAATAGAAGCGGCGTCTGAGGTTTTCCCAGGTGGCTTTCTCACCGTGGTGACCTAGTGACTCATGGGCTTGGCTCAAGATCTGTTCCCGCTTACTATGGTCAAATATCACTAAGAGAGGGGTGTCCAGACTTGGTTCGCTTGAATAGGCGTCCTGCCTTTACGAAGTACTTGGTAACCTTTCGTAGAAATTTATTAGTAACAGGTTTAGGCTCAGGATTGGTCAGATACTCGTATATCTGCCTAAGGGTAGTATCTTGATTCTCTTGGGCAGACAGTACATATGCTGTCATGCTCCTAGAGATACCTTCCTTTATACCATTGCTCTTACGCAATCTGGGTCCATAATGTGCGTAGTACAGGGCAATTTCATCAAGCCAGCTATCATCATAAGATTCTATCTTGGCTTGGTCTTCCAGTGGTCTTCGGGATAATGCATCTGGTGCCTTGAACTGTGTTGCAGGTACATGAACAAGAGTAAAATCAAACATAAGGATTCCCTGAATCCATCTGTTGATTACTGCATTTGGTTGCAGTTCAGGCTCATTTAGCATTCCCTTGATATACTTGGCATCCACCTCTACTATGAGGTTCTTAGCTCCAATTACATATAGACGGAAGTGTCGTAGGGCTCGGAATAGGCCAAATAGTTCCAGCTTAGGTTGGGAGTAGGTAGCTTCTACCAAGGAAAAGGGAAGTGATCCATATCTAGAGGGGCGGCGTTTACCGTGCTCATCTATTTGTGACAGAATCATTCCTACCCCCATGTAGCTAGAGTCTACTGACAACACTATTGGTCGTCCACATGTATAATCTATAGGTAAGAGTGCGGGTGCTGTTGTAATCAATTCCTTTAAAGTCTCAAAGGCTTCTTGACATTCTTCTGTCCAGACAAAGGGTACATCCCTCTTCCAGGTAGAAGTTATACTTCTTGCTATCTGGGAGTAATTAGGAATCCATATGCGAACTGTTCCACATAGGCCCATGAATTGTCTGGCTTCTGTAGCACTTTGAGGGGTAGGCCATTCCTTTATGGTCTTTACGCGTTGTACGTCGGGTTCTCTTCCGTTGATTCCTACATTCTGGCCAAGTATTACTACTTGGGGTTGGCAGATTTGAAGCTTCTTTCCATTGAAGGTTCCTCCAGCTTCTGCCAATCGATGTAAGATTCGATTCAAGTCTTCTGCATGTTCCCAGATATATTGTCGTATTCCTGGTCTTTCTGATAGAACTGCAGGGTTCCCATCCTTATCAGGATAGGTGGTAAGTGGTCCTCGTATTGGTGCATCGTCAATGAATACATTCATCACTTGCTTGGCGATTTCATCTTGGAATATAAACACCATGCATTCTTGGAATTCAGAGGGTGAATTGGTGTATCCAGTGGGTAATGAGGTTATCCGTAATAGTCCTAGTGGGGTTTGGAAGGCTGTCATGTCGCGACTAGCTTGATCCATCTTTCTTGCATCAAAGCCCCAATATAGGTCTAGGACTGTAAAGCA